>CAVNYN010205465.1:0-14152 GCA_963692815.1 Nyctanthes arbor-tristis | reverse complement strand
ACCTTGAAGTTGCTTCCTTCATTCATCGAGATGGTTCGTGATTCTATATAACATTCAACTTATCTCATTCAGGATTGTTTGTGTTTGAAGACTCCATTGGTGCCATATGGAGAAATCCCACGCACCAAGCACTGGATTTGCATAACAGTGCTTGCATCATATACCTCATTATGAACAAAACTGGATTTACTTCAATTCAATGTTAAATTGCAATAATTAGTAGGCCATGGATGATTGTAGTAATTGGCACACCCTCTTGATTGTACAAGGGTGTTTGATTTAAGTTTTTGAGTTGATTATGTGAAAAAAGTGATTTTTTGAGGGTGGTTGAAAAGTAAGGAAAAAGTTCCGAATCTACCTGTAAAGTTATTTTAATAGATAAATGTGCTGTTAAAAATGAGTTTGAGAGAGAATTGATTTTCAAAAATTCAAATGAAATGGAGAATTATCAAGATCTGGCGGAACTTGTTTCTCATGTTTCATGTACTTGTTTTAGCTAGCGTAATTATGGTAATCCTTTATTTTTATTTTTTATTTGTGGGCGGGGGTGACTAAGTTATAATCCTATCATTAATGTAGCAATTGGACAAAATACTTTCATCCTTTATCACCACTCTTTTTCCCTCCTTTCAATTCTATTAATAAATAGAGTTAAGACCGGCTTATATTCGTTGAACAATCATGCAGATGCACAGGAGTTTCTTTCTTCCCTTTTTTTATTAATTTTTCTTCGTCCTTTTTTTTTTGGGAGGGAGTACAAATCCCATCGAGTTTCAATTTAATATTTCCAACAATAAGGGAAGGGTAAATTTCACAAAAGGTCCTTAATTTTTATTAGCAATTTTATTCCTAACCTTTTTTTCAATCTCTGGAGTTCTTAACCTTTCAAAAATTCTCACAAAAAGTCCCCATGGATGAAATCTACATGTTTCGACCATTAAAGAGAAATAAAGTAACTTTTTTACCTCTCTCATTAAATAAGAAATAAAAACAAAAGAAAAAATAATAAATAATCTTCTATTATACGGAATTTATATATCAACAGTGAGAGACTCATTTTCTCCCCACAATTCCTTGACATTTTTTATCATGCTCACCACTTCGTTATCGATTTCTTTTACTGCGCCAAAATTCAAACAATATTTTGATTGGACAGCTCGATTTGGCTAGTGAATAAGAAGATGATGAAGGATCCCACGTGTGCATATATAATGCTTTATATGATATATCATTCATTATATGCAAGAATTAAATTATGAGTTAGATGTCGCCGGCGAGTGCGGTGATATTTTTTATTAATTTTCTTTATTTAAAAGAAATTTTTTGTTGTTTTATTCTAAATTTAATTTAATGAGAGGTAAAATAGTCATTATTTTCCTTTTAAACAATCAAAATGGATAGATTCCATTCATAAGGACTTTTTGTGAGAATTTTTAAAAGTTAGAGACTCCAGAGATTGAAAAAAAAAGTTAGAGATGAAATTGCTATATTTTGCAAAGTTTAGGGACCTCTTTTGAAATTTACCCATAAAGGAATGGTATCTCTTTTTAACTCTAAGCACCACATGAAAACATAAGACTAACGGATAATTAAGTTCTACTTCCATTAAATGCCCTCATTACCTCGACTTAGTTAATTCCAAAAAGAGGAAAAAAAAAAGGGAAAAGAAAAAGGGAAGATTTTTGCGGCCATTCAGAATCTGTATCATTCAACAAATTATATGATGCAGATCAAATCACCCATTCAATATATGTATATACTTCAACTGCTAACGGGTGTAGGAGCATTCGTGCAGTTCTTTAGGGCACCAGGAAGCAATGAGGAAAACAATTTTGGTAAGCAGTATTCAGCTGTCTCATTGACAAATTCACAACATTTAGCATCAAGAGCATGCCCAAACACTACTTTCCAAATCTCAAATAGACAACCTTCATCTCCGTTTAGAGCCTCCCGACACGGATGAAAATTTGGCTGCGACTCAGCATCGGCAAGCAATAATCTTGGTTGCACCGCCCTGACGGTCGTTGCAATGCATACAAGCATCATTACGAGTGCAAGAGCTCCCTTCGTATATGCCATAGTATTAATATTTAGTTTAGATGTCGTAAAATCTTCAAATTGTAAAATCAAAGAAAGATTATAAATTTGATAAAGTTGTGAGGAGATGCTTGTAAACTTAACCTATTTATAGAGCGTTTATGTTGTTCCATTTTAATTTATAGCATTATTTTTTTAGTTTTTTTTTTAAAAAACTAAAAATATTAATGGTCATTTATTCTACTTCATTTCCATTTTTAAACAAACGGTCTCAAAATATTTTAATGCTATTGTAAGCTAATGAATTCTTTACCAAAGATTAACCATTAATTTCTTCAAGGGATGAATTAGTTGCTGTTGCATTATAGGACTTGTGACAATTTATGCAATTTAAGAAATAAACAACGGTGGAAGTTAAAACGAACGTAAAACACACAAAGCTAATATAGACCACCCACACAACATGCATTCACAGTCAAAATATGAAAAAATAAATAAATAAATATTTTTGTTTTAAAGAGCTTATGTATGGACAGTTACAATGCCATTCAGTTTTATTTTATTTTACTTTTTGAAGTTCTTATTCATAATATATACTTTAAAACAGCAATGTCACAATGAATTTTCGATTTGTGAAAAGAAAGAAAAAAATTAAATGAAGAATATTACAACATCCATTACTCACTAGTAGTGTTCTAAAAAGCGCGCCTACGCAAGCGTGGGTAAACCTCCTCAGTTTGACAAAAAGCGTGAAAAAAGCGAGTCAACTCAAAGCATTAACCAATGAATCGAAATTAGGGTTTAAGGGTGAAAAAAGCGTGCCTAGGCGTGGAAAAAAGCTTTTCTAGGCACGCCTTGGCCTGAATTAATTAGATATATTTTTTAAATTTTTTTCTTTTTTTCTGTTTTATTTTTATTTTTATTTTTGCTATTTGAGATCTAATTAAAATTAATCTTAAATTAAAAGGTTAACATAAATCCCTAAAATATCCGGAAAGTGTAATTTACCATTTAAGAAATAAAGAATAGAGGAGAAACAAAATATCAAAAATGAAAAGTAAATGATAACTTACGTGAGAAAAATACAAACATTGTATTATGAAATTGAAGTAAAAGTTATTTATTAAATAGACATATTTACAATTTATGTCTTTATAATAACTAGATTCTCACCCATGCTTTGCACAGAAAGATATTCAATCAAATTATATCTAACATTAGTACGAAATGTTAAGTAATGTATGATTAACCACATTGAACTATAATGTTTTAATTATCTTGTTGTTAACTAATAGTTATTATTATATGTTCAGACGTGTGCTCTTCCGATCTCTATTAAGTAACTTTAGTATAGATTGAAAAAAACTCACCAAACTCTATACCTATAGGTACTCAATCCTATGTTAAGATGAGAAATATCAAACTAAACGAGTAATTAAGTCTAGGATGAGATAAAGAAAATCGAACCCGACTTAACAATGGCCGAGGAATTAAGGTTATGATAATTTTTACTCATACCCGACTTGTTTATCTGTTTTTTGACAAAAATAAAAATCTTTACTAAAAATTCTAATTGTTTGAAAAGTAAAAAGATGATAAAACTTATATAACAAAAAAGCTTAGTAATTTCAATTACAATTTTAGTGTTTATAATATTATTCATTAAACAAAAACTGAAAATAAAAATATATAAATATTTAAATTGGCCAATAAATAGATTGTATGAATTACCCACTAACCTGCCCTTGACCCGTCGTCGATTTAAGTGGGAATGGAAAAAAATTTGATGGGTAAGGTAACTGGTGTAGTATACGCGATCTCGACCTCACAAATTGTCATTCTTATACCTCAAGAAACTAAACATTTTATTTTTCTCCGTGACTATATCGTGACGGAAATTTTGTAAACTATGAAACATTAATTAAATCGTACTTATTATATATAAAAGAAGTAACGCAATAACAAGATAAAAAAGCATATAAAAATAATTAAAAATTAATGCATTAACTAAAAAAGAATACTCTAATATAAATTACGAAATACTTCATAGATAAGATATAGGTATGTGTATATATATATAAATTTTGAATTAAAAAATAAAAGAACTTTGAATATAGATTAATCAAACAAAATATTTAAGAAGATAAAATACATCAGTATAGAAATTAAATCTCAAATTTCTGAGATCTCAGCCGTCGATTAGCAAAGAAAATAAATCCTACACGACGCTCTTCCGATCTAAAAAAGATTCTTGAAGATAAGAATAGGTAAGGATCATAATTGCTAATTAATTGAAAAAAATAAGGAAATATTAATCTACAATTTACTGCATAATTTACTTATCATATAAGAAAAAATCTAAAATGACCTCAATTAAGATAGTTTTGGCGGGAAAAATGCGGTAAAAGGTACCGTGGACTTCATTTAACTAATAGTTTTATATTGATTCTAAAAATTAAAAAAAAAATTGAGAAACACTTTTTAACCCCTAAGTGCCGCCTAGGCACGCTTAAGCTTGTAAAGTTTGAAGCTTCAGGTCTTCACTTTTTTGTGCTTCACGCTTTTTAGAGCACTGATTTCAATTAACTAATGTTTTATATTGATTTTAAAAATTAAAAAAATTGCAAAACGCTTTTAAACGCCTAAGCGCGCTTAAGCTTGTATATCTTGAAGCTTCAGATCTATGTTTTTCCGCGCTTCATACTTTTTAGAACACTGATCACTAATCAGCATAATTAAATGCTAGTAATAAATTGATTAAATACATAATAAGAGTACAGTCTGGCAAATTAAATAAAGTCGAGTTAAACACTAACATACTTTGCCTTAAATAATAATAACTCACTTAATTAATACGATCTTGAATATATATATATATATATATATATATATAAACAGTTTAGAAGTGTCTCTCCCATCAAATATTCGCTTAACCATCTTATCTGAGAGAGAGAGAAGTAGAACTCATGGCATATAAATTATCATCACCTGTAAAGGGAGCTTTTGCTTTACTTTTAGTGATATCCATGGTGACATATGCCGTGGCAAATGCTGTATCGGATTCACTGCTGGCGGCTGAGGAATTTCTGCCATGCTTGGAAGCTCTAAAGGGTGCTGAAAATTGTGCAGTGAATGTTGTGAAAGCTGTGTTTGGATTTCCACTTGACGTTGAATGCTGCAAAGTTGTAGATCAGATAGCTAAACAATGCCTCCAGCCGGCAGGGTTTCCTCTACCTCAGGAGGCACTTCCTGCTTCTTTGAAAAACTGCTTTTCTGCTCCGGCGCCAGCAGCCCCTATCGAACAAACTATTTTTGATTTCTTTAGAAAATGGTGCGGAAAGTGAAAAAAGACATATTTCTGTTATTTTCATATATGTTTAGCACCAGGCTGTAGTTTTCTATATATGAAAATCTTTGATCTTTTAGGAAGTTTCAAGTTAACAAAAGTTCAATTTGCTGTCAAGATGACAACAAAATAATTAAAGAGAAAAATATATATTTGGCTCACACGCGCCAACGGGACTAAGCCATGCTTGATCTTAAACACCAATTTACACCAATTTGCTTGTTCAAACCAATTGCATAAGAATGTCATTTATTTTGATATTTGTCATAAAAGGATACCACTACTTTAAAAATAGTAGTGACTTTTGATATATGTAATCAAAGAACGTGATTCTTATAATTAAAGCATTGTGATTCTTGGAGAGAGTATAGGTCAATTAGTTCTTTGATCAAAGCAAGGAAAAGATCAGACAGAATGATGTAAAAGTTCATGCTATTGTAAAAGTTCATGCTATGAACTTCTAACTGTTTCATGTTTTTCCTCCTATATTTGCACCTGATTATTATAGAATAAAGACTTAAAAGAAAAAACATTGAAATAAGATAATTAACTATATAGTAAATAGAGTAATTTACACCTAGCGTCCCCAATCTTTCAAGGATTTGTAGATCACGTCTCCAACCTTTAGTTTTCCTTCTATGGGTCCCCAACCTTTGAAGAAATCCCTAATTTAGTTCCTAGTGACAGAAACAGTCAAATTTTTTCCCTCCCTGGCTGCCATTTCCAGCAACCCTTGCAGCAGGGGGGAGACCCCGTTTATTTTTAATTTTTTTAAATTAAAATATTCATTTTTTATATTTTACCCAAAATGCCCTAGGATTAATTAACAGATGAATTTGACAGTTTCCGTCACTAGGGACTAAATTAGGGATTTCTGCAAAGGTTGGAGACCTACAGAAGGAAAATTAAATGTTGGAGATGTGATCTATAAATATTTGAAAGGTTAGAGATTTTATGTGTAAATTACCCTAGTAAATAACATGACAACATAACCGTTACTATCCAATATCCATACCAAAATAATTTTACGAGAAAGCAATCATTCTTCCAGGACGATTAGCTTGGATATCCACTCTATAAATATAGGACGTCACCACTAACAAAATAAAGGGATTCTTTTCCATACTCATTTTACTTTCTCACTCTAAATACTCTGAAGTGATTATTCTTAATTCTATACTTGATCAGCATCAAAATTTTCCTATATTTTAAATTCTCATATCCTCAATAGATTTTATATAAAATTATTTATATTCATTGCGAGTAGACAATGTATATTACTCAAGTATATATATAGACTTTTAATCATTGGCGTTCGGGTTGTCTCATGTACAATGCAGTCAACTTTATGGCTTTATTGCATCTCGGAGACATTTGTGAGCTGAGTACATCATGATACTTGAAGACGCTTTCTTCGTTCATCAAGATGGTTCATGATTCTGCAACATCCAACTTATTGATACCTGATTGTTCGTGTGTTTGAAGACTTCATCAGTGTCATATATATAGATAAATTCAGTGTCATATGTATAGATAAATCCCACCAACCGTGCTTACATCATTTACGTATATCATCAACAAGATCTCATGCCTAATCAACGAAATTGAATCTCCGTCAATTCAAAGATGAATTCAAGACAGATGTTTCCAAACAAATTAATTAGTCTCCCTTGATTGCAAATAATGAAACTATCAAGATTTGATTTACTAGAGTCTTCTTTGAAGTTTGAGGTATATGCTTGATTAGTACTAAATACCTGATATTTTATTCAACCGAAGCTTATTGGATGAAATTGATTGCGTTGGGTTTTAATTCCCACAATAATCACAAAGTAATATAAGATTGAACACAAGAAAGCATTATAAGAAATCAAGAAACAATAAATGGAAACAAACAGAACATGAAACTCCCGTGTGTCCCTCATTACTGGCCTATCGAACACTGGGGTTTAAGCACATGTGAATTACAACAGTTCTCGATTATTTCCATCATCAACACTCCTTATTATTAGGTATTACAAAAATACCTAACAGATTGAGTTATGGCTGTTACTGTGTCAAGCACCAAAAAATTTTCATTTAACTATGAATCGAAAGACTTGTTTGAGCTAGCTAGCCCATTATATGGGAATCCTATTTCTACTTTAGAACGGAAATGCTTTGACCGTCTATCACTCATTTTCAATTCTATACTAAAATCGAATTAAGATGGGACTTTTATTCGCCAAAAAATCATGCAGACCAAGAGGATTTCATTAATTGGGAAAGAAAAAAAAAACAAAAAAGACTCATGTAGCCATTATATGATGCAGATTAAATGTATACTTTAATTGCTAATCGGTGCAGGAGCATTTGTGCAGTTCTTTAGAGCACCAGGGAGCAATGAAGAAAACAATTTTGGTAAGCAGTGTTTAGCTGTCTCATTGACAAATCCGCAGCATTTAGCATCAACGGCATGTCCGAACACTGCCTTCCAAATCTCAAATAGGCAGCCCTCAGCTCCCTTAATAGTCTCACTGCACGGATGAAGATTTGGCTGCGACTCAGCATCAGCAAGCAATAATCTTGGTTGCACCGCCCTAACAGTGGTTGCCATGCATAAAAGCATCATTACAAGTGCAAGACCCCCCTTCGTAGATGCCATAGTATTAATATTTAGTTTGGAGATTGTAAAATCGATGAAGTTGGGGAGATAACGCTTCTAGACTTAGCCTATTTATAGAGCGTTTATGCGGTCCATTTTAATTCTATGTAGCGTTATTTTCTAATTATTATGATTTTTAAAAGTAAAAATTAGTAATGGCAATTTATTCTACTTGATTTCCTTTTTTAAATAACGGTTTCAAAATATTTTAATGCTATTGTAACTAATGAATTCTCTACAAAAGATTTACCATTTCTTTAAGGGATGAATTAGTTTCTGTTGCATTTAGTGCTTGGAATCTTTGTGCAAATTAATTAAGAAAATAAAGAAAGAACCATCACTTGTTATAATTATGCCATTCAATTAAATAAATATTTTTTTAATAGCCAATATGTATGGACAGTTATAATGTCATTCAATTTTATTTCTTGAACTTCTTGTTCATAATAGTTTAAAACGGCAACCCACAATGAACTAGAATTGAGAGGGGGAAAAAGGAGAAAAGAAAAAAAATAAAATTAAGAACATGACAACAGCCATTACTCACTTGTCATCTCCTGCATAGTTAAATGGTGGTAATAAATTGATCGAACGAATACAGTACTCACTTTATTAATACAATCTTGAATATATATATATCTTATATAGACAAAGTTCAGAAGTGTCTCTTGCAACAAAAATTTACTTAACAATTTAAATATTCCAAAAAAAGAGAAAAGTAGAAACCATGGCATATAAATCATCAGCTATAAAGGGAGCTTTTGCTTTACTTTTATTGACATCCATGGCAACATATAACTAGGCCGATGCACTATCGGAGTCATTGCTGGTGTTTGAGGGAATTTTGCCATGCTTCGAAGCTCTAAAGGGTGCCGAAAATTGTGCGGTGAACATAACGAAAGCAGTGTTCGGATTTCCACTTGACGGTGAATGCTGCAAAGTCGTAGATCACATGGCTAAGCTATGCTTGGAGCCAGTTGGGTTTCCTGTACCTCAGGAGGCAGCATTGCCGGCTTCTTTGAAGAACTGCATTTCTGCTGCGGCACCACCACCCCCTGTTTAACAAACTGTTTTTATTTCTTTCAAAAAATGGTAAGGGGAAAGAAATATTTCTGTTATTTTCATGAATATATATATATATATATATATAGCTTTTATGGGTTAATATGAAGAACTGCTTTAGTTTTCTATATATGAACATGATCTTGGAAACATCATTTTACAACAATCTGGTTGTGGAAACAATTTACAAAAGAATGTCATTTTCACATTGGTAATGATAGGATGCGACTCTCATAAATCGAGTCAAAATAAATTATTTTATGAAAAGTTGGATTATGAAATTGCTAAACATAATTTTGGAATTGGATCAAGACTTCCGATTGAAGAAGTATGAGTAAATGATCCAAGGCTGAAGAATGCGTATTGAAGTTGTCAGGCATCTTTATTTAGACAAATAAAATTTTATTTGTTAATTATTTAACATGATATATCGACAAATGCAATAGTACAATAAAATGCCTTTAATTAGGCATGAAACATGGAAGACCATGTCGAAGGCCGACGCACAGGTGGTGCATGAATTGCATTATCGATTAAAACTATTTGCAAAATTGACAATAATTTTACATAGTTATTTTTTAAAATTTTTTGGTACTTATCTCTTAATAATTGGATTCTTTTTTTTTAAAAAAACCTAATAGTCAAATTTGTTTTGGTGTTACAACTTTGTTGTGAAACCAATGTTATGTAAATTGCACCAACAAATATATAAGCGACTACCAAGTATAAATTCTTGATCCCTGAACCTAAACTTACAGATCGAACACTATTTTTTTCAGAAGTAAAGCAAATTATAAAGTAAAATTGAATGGACAAGCCTACATGATATTACATTACATCAAAGTAAGGTAAATAGAGAATAAGAAGGACGAAGAGTGATCATGATTAATTACCTTCTTTGTGCTTGTCCTTTGAACAAGTATTTTCTAGATCATCTTCTTACAAATGCAAGTAGAAGAGCCAAGTGAACCTAAAAAACAAAGGTTTTAACTAAAATTGATCGATCCAAGCAAGGAAAAAGAGGATTTACACCTAAATTAAAAGAGAGAAATAAATGGCTCAAGAATTTGTGGAATCACAAGCAAAATAAATTACAGAGACTAAAATATAGTGAAATAAATAAACATAAAATACACATAGAGCTCATACATAGAACATACGCTCAACTGTACAGAGATCTATTTACAAAAAGCAAGTAACGTAAAGTTATTAAAATTGGGTTTTTACCTTTTTATAAAAAGATGGTTACTGGAAACCAATATACTATAATTCTCAAATTGACATTTTCAAAGTGTTACAGGCTTCAAACTTAGTTCTATATATTTAACCACAAAATTGAGATAGAAAACAATGGGTCTACATGGATAGCAATAGGTTACATATATCTGTGGCCAACTACATCATCTTTTTCACAATAGAACCGAAGTTCAATACCCAAATTTCAAAAAAATAAAAATAAAAATAAAATAAAGTTAGTGACTTTATCTTTGCCTTTCTGGAAGAAAACAGTTTCAGAACAACCTAATTCACTGTTGAAAACCAAAGCATGAAATAACAAAACCTAGTAACTAAAAGCAACCACAACAAACTGGACTTCACATATAGAATTCGGAATCAGTTAAAATCAAGAACATTTCTTCTAACATTTCCAAACTTTCAACATACCAATTTCTATATATATATATATATATATATAACTCTCCGTGAGATGAAAACCACATAATTTCTTCTTCTTCTTTAGCAATAAATCACATAATTAAAGAAAATAAAGATACAGAACACACAGCTGAAACACATGACCTATGCCCCTAAAAGGCACACGAATGCAAAACGAAACAAACAATAAAAAAAAATCAAACAAATAGCTAATTACTAACCTCAATTGAAACCTACAACAAACGGAAATCGAGAGAAGCAGCTGGAAATTAGGTGATGTCATTTTTCCTTTATTTATTTTTTTTGGCTTTTTTAGGCATTTTTTCCTTTTTTCCCATCTGAAGGCAGCTTCTTCCTTCTACAAAAATATCTCCCACAATCTCTCACAATCCAATTTCATTCTCCTCAATCTTTCGATTTGAGTCATCTTGATTTTTTCAAGCAAGAATTATCCCAAGTTTCACGGGGCTTTCTACTCCCTAAATCATTAAAAGTTTCTATCTTGGATACGTAATTTAATTTTGCCTTCCTCAAGAAAAACACTGCTCAGATTCAAGGAATTTCCTAATTGAAAACTTTGTGTGAACTTAAATTTCATATTATTCTGATTTAAAGATGGGAATGCACTGGAGGGCTGGAATGAGAATAATGAAAAAAGGAGCGTAATTGCTACCTTATAACAACTACCTTATAATTGCTACTATATGTTGATAAATATAACTTTTATATGTAGATATAAAAGTAATGAGTCATGAAGCATTTGTAATAGTTGCAACAGCCATATTGCTAGCATTGAATCCAAATCATCAAGAGAAGTATTAACTGTGAGAAAAAGGTTTCTGCTCTTTTGTTCTTAGTGCTCAAATCTTGCAATTTTAAGTTGCTATTAACTTAAATCTTTTGTTTCAGAATGATTATTCTACTGAAATGAGCAAATTCTTAAGGGCATGCTTGTGTAGCTCTTCTCTAGCATTTAAGGTGGAGATCTCTCTTTTAAATTATATGATTCTGTTTTCTAATCCAATAAAGGCCACTTATACATTGCTCTTGATTTATTTCAAGAATACCTCTGTTTCTAGTATTAAAGTTGAAATAGATGAGGAAGAGTGAAAAAAGGAATTTTATTGAGTAAATATTCACATTCATAATAAAAAATCAAGAAATAGTTATACCAGTAAAAAGTCAAAAAATAGAAAATAAATAATAATCGAAATAAGCTAATAAAAATCTACATACTTCTCCAAACAAATACAAAGAAATGCAGATTCATAATTAAAAGGGACATGCAACAATTTCAATAATAACTTCTAAAATTAAAATGGCAAATTAAAGGCAAATTCACCAATAATGATCCAAAAATCTACAACAAACACAAATCTGAAAAGTTATCAATGTAAACAAATTTATTATAAATCAACAAATAGAATGAAAAAGGAGAAAGAACTACTAAAAAGTAAGGCCAGCTCCAGACTGGTAAAATCTCCAACCGAGACTGCCAGAGGTTACACACTACAAACACAAAATTACACAAAATTCACAAAATTCGTTATAAGAAATATGGGCAATAGAAAGAAAAAAAGGGACGTAAAAGAGAAGACATAAAAACGAAGGGTTCTTGAGGTTTTCAACATCGACAAACCAAAAAGAGCATAAATAACAGAAATGAAAGAAAAAATTGAGTGAGAATTCCAAACCATGAGCCGAAGGGAGTTGAAAAAATTTCTAACCGTTTATCTCTTGCCGATTTCCTAATTATTACCTCGCCAGAAAGAATCCACAGCTACAGTCCACCCGATGGCCTTTGTGGGGTTTTATTGTTTGCTCAACGGATTTGGGGCTTGGGGTTTTTGGTCGCCGAAGGGAGGATAAATAATCAACAGCAACAGTTCCGGCCAGCTTTGATTTTTTTGTCAATGGATTTGGGACTTAGGGTTTTTGGTTCTTGTTTGAATTGCCTCTCTCCCAACTTTCTTCCCTGCAGCAAAACTCACGTTCCCACTGAATGTTTTTCTTACCCTTTTTTTTGTTTTTGTTTTTTTTTTTTCAAACAATGTGTAAATATTATTATGCTACACATGATGGCACATTGTAAATTTCAAATTGAGGTAAGGGTATTAGTGTCTATGTATCGACATTTTTGCCTAACAAATTTACACAATTCTTCCAATTTCCTCTTGATATATTGTGTCAAGTAGGAAGTTTTCTTATTTACGTGCTAGTAGCTTACCAAACATAAAAAATGCGGAGGAAGACTACTTTTCTTCTTTAATAACGTTTAGCATTTGTCTAATCCGACTTATGCCTATGCTCTTAAAAATGTGAAGGGGACAACATTTTTAATTTTTAATCCTAGCTGTCTGTCGATCCAACTTAACTATTCTCTCCAAAAGATAAATCAAAATTGTATTTGATCTATTTTTCTCCGGCCCTTAGCCACATTTATGTCGTCCAAGCCAACTTTCATACCGTTTCAAAAATTAAAGGTATGGTAGACTTTTTCTACTTTAATCCATTTCATTTGATAGTGTACCGAGCCAAATACATGGCAAGGACAAGTTTTTCTTCGTTAGTCAATCCAATTCGATAATGTCCCATCCAGTGTTTTCCATAGACCCCATCTCCCATCAGACGTTTGGCGGGATATGATTTTTAACTAGTATTTTTCAACCATATAAAATTGCAGAGGGTATAGTTTTCTAATTTTCTTCTTTAAGCTCACATAAGAGAATTTCTAACGTTGGGTGGAAAACTAGGTTTTTCCACCCAAGAAAAACAAATAATGTATGGTTAAAAGGGTGCAAAAACCTTTTTTTTTTTTTTTTGGCTCATTTTTTACTAAATTCCCCCTTACTCTTTTACCAACAAAATGTTAAACAACCAATTAAATGTTGGTAAATGTGTTTTCCATCCATGTTTTACTCCTACACATTATTTAGAGCACTTTCAATGTTTTGGAGGGGCGGGCTCAAATTTAGATTTTCTTCCAACATGCTAAATAATATCAAGGGGTAAAAGCTCAAAGTTTGACAAATTTGAGTTGGAAAACCTCGAAGTAGTGCCAAATTTAGCCCCTCATTTACCGTTCCCCTCTCATTTTTCTGCTTTACCTTTTTCCCTTACATTTTTCCCTAACATTAGAAATGCTCTTAAGAATAAGGTTTTCCCCCCTCAAATTTTCTCTTTGGCTTTTCTTCCCTTGGTTTTTCCCCCAACATTAGAATTGCTCTAATGTATGTTGAAAAAAGTTAAAGCAGAAAAAAGCCAAAGTAAAAATATGAGCAAAAACTTATTCTTAAATAATATGTACGGGAAAACTTAAAGGGGAAAAACATTTGTTTAGCACCACAATTGGACACTTGTCAACCTTTACCCTATTCCAAACACCCCCACTACCCCCCCCCCCAAAA
>CAVNYN010205464.1:0-57601 GCA_963692815.1 Nyctanthes arbor-tristis | reverse complement strand
TGCCTCTCACCGTCTCCCTTTCCCCCTCCCCTCCAACTCTCTGAAATTTTGCAAGCACACACACACCACCATTTTCACTTCAACCACATTCATACATTCAGCAAATTACCTACACATCTCAATACATATTCATCACACACACTGATTTCATTTTTACAAACCATTTCAACATCCAACAAATTCATATAGGAAAAGGAAAATCTACACACACATGAACACAAACACACTGCCTTCACCCACACAAGACATACACATACACAGATACACCACTGCCCATCCTGCCAGGAACACATACAACTATGAATTTCATTTTTGATGTGTGTCATTGGTGGAAGATGAAGGCCAAAGCCATCACCACCGCCGTGCGCCACCACCGGCAGCTGTGGCCTCTCAACACACGCATCCACACGTTTTACAAAATGCAAATTCTTGGGTTAAACGAGTGGACAAGGGAGGATAGAGCCACATTTTGGCTAGGTCGCCCCCACCAAACACTGCCGCGTGCCGGGCACCGCCACCACCGCCGGCTGCTCCCCACTGCCGCCAACACCACCACCACATTTCACCGCCAAAACTCCACCCATACCGCCCACTTCACCTCTACAAGCCATACCCAAACCTTTAGCTTTATTTCTATGTCAAATCACAGCTTTTATGTTTCGAAATTTTTGGGGCTAGGCGACCGATTTAGCTCGGTTTTCCTCTCCTCTCGCCGCTCTGCACCCAAATCGGCCCGTTGGGGCCATCACCTCCACGGACGACACGCTCGGGCGCGGTGTCGCCGGCGAACGAAGGAGGTCGGCCACCCCCCATCGGCCGAGAACCCCATGCCCTTCTCCCTCTCGGTTCTGTCGATTGAAGCAGGGGGTAGAGGGAGCAATTTTATATATTTGTGATATTTTAAATTTTAACCCCAAAGTTTTATCTTGTGTTATTTTAGTCCCGAATGTTGTATTTAGTTTAAATGAGCCCGAATCTTCTGATTTCGTCCTTTTGGCCTTTAAACTTTCGGTCCCTTCCGGATGGGCCCAGAAACTTATGTTTTATTCATTTTAACCTATAAACTTTTATTTTCAGTTATTTTGGTCCTTTATTTTGAGGATTCTTCAAATTAGTTTTAAAAGTTTATAAGATTTTAATTTTAGTTTATATTTAACCTTATTTGATTAAACCCATAAACTAGTTTATACGTATTTTAATTTAAGCCCCATTTTATGAGATTTAATAACTTTAATTATTTAAATTATAAATTTTTTTTAGATTTATTAAATTTTGAGGATTTCTAAATTAGTTTAATTAAGCTCATATGTTTTATACCCAAATCTTAGTTAATCCTTAATTTTCTAGTTCCCCAACTTTTGAGCATGAGTCACATTAGGCACAACACTTTAAGCATTTTATACAATTATTTTATTATAAATAATTTATTTTATAAAATAACTCATTTTAACAAAAATCCTAATTTGAGTTTCATATTCTTTTATAGGCGAGGAGTGAAGAATAAGTGAGTAAGAGCGTCGCCTAATAGCTCGACTTGGAGGAAATTGAGGTAGACTCTTTTCTAAGATATTTTCTCAAACATAGCGCTAATATTAATTGATTGTTCTATAGATTGCATATGGATATGTGACTTATGTTTTTATATGTTATTTGCATGAGCTTAATTGCTTTATGCTTGAGACGAGACGAGATGAGACTTTTGCATATGCTTTATTGCTATGCACAGATATTGCATGCATGCTATGATGTTACTATGCGCTAGTATTTATATGCCCTCGGGCATGAGACGAGAGTCGAAAACCTGCATCTACCATACGATGCTTGTTTTTGAGTAGAGACTTATGAGATATGATTTGCATGTTTATATGTATGTTTGTAGTATAAATTGGTTAATATTGCGCTGAGTCTACTGAGTATTTCTATGAAATACTCACTCCTTTCCAAATTAACATTTTGCAGATTTGGAGTCGGAGGAGACACCTTGAGCAATGGTGGCTTCTAAAATAAATTAAAATTAGCCTTATTTTGAATGATTCAAACTTTGTTTAAGTACTTGGAAACTTTTGATGTTAATTGATTCAAACTGTGTCTAAGTACTTGGAGAACGTTTGAGGTAGTGTGAAGCAGTTGATCATTTTCGATGAATTATCTTTTATGTTATCACTTTTGAATCAAGATATTTTCCACATTTTATTCACCCTTGATTCATTTTGATTTATCTTATTTAAAAGAGAAGAGAGTAATACTTTTAACGGCGTCTCGGGCGCTGAGAGCCCGGGGCGTCACATTTAGGGTGCGAGAGAGAGAGAGAGTGGGTGTGTGCAAGGGTGAGACGAAGTGATGGTGGACTATGGGTGTTGAGGAATTCGCGAATGGAGGCCGTGCTAGTTGGGTTTGATGGTTCGTGGGTATGGCAAAGAGGTCACGGTCAAGGGTGGCGGTTTGCGGAAGTGCTCGCGGCGGAGGTGGCAGTTCGGGGGGGTGCGGTCGCGACTTGTTGGGGGCTTTTTGATAGATGAGGTTTGGGTGTTCTTGAGGTTCGGGTGTAGGGCATTTGAGGCCAAAGAAGCGGCGATGGTGGTGGCGGTTTGTTTCGGCAGTGGCGGTTTGTTTCGGCAGTGGTGGGTGGTCGTCGGATGACAGCAAAGATTCTTACCAACTGGAATGGAGCAAGAGAGAAATATATTGAGTGCTTTTGTTGTGGATGAAAAATAAATGAATGTAGCCTCTATTTATATTGATTTTTGGGAGAATGAGGAAGGAAAATGGTGAATGATTGAAGCCATTTTTCTCTCAATTTTTGGTAGATTGAAGATTGATATAGAGTTGATTTGGGGACGTGATTTTAGGCTGATAATGGATGATTGATTTGCTGAAAATTGAGAAGGAAATGGACGGAAGATTAATTCTCGGCTTGGGAAAAAGGAGTGAAATGCGTCTGAAATTCTTTTTTTTTTTTTTTTTTTTTTACAACCTTACCCTCTTAAAAAAATTTTGTCCTCAAAATTTAACTTACAACATCTATGATGTCAGGATACTTGGCTAATATATCTTCTTCTTTCTTCCAAGTAGCCTCGTCAACCCCATGTTTATCCCACTGGATTTTGACAAAAGGAATCTCTCGCCTCTTGACCGTTTGTAGCTTTCTTTCTAAAATACAGACTGGCATCTCATCATAAGTCAAATATGTTCTCACGTCCACTGACTGGGTACTGATTATGTGGCTGGGGTCGTGGACATATTTCTTAAGCATGGAGGCATGAAACACACTATGCACTGCAGATAACTCTGGTGGTAGAACCAGTCGATAAGCCACATTTCCAACTTTCTCAAGTATTTCGAAAGGTCCAATGAATCTAGGTCTCAACTTTCCCTTTTTCCCAAATCGTAAAACACCTTTCATAGGGGCTACTTTAAGAAACACTTTATCTTCGACCTGATATTCAATATCTTTTCTTTTCTTATCCGCATAACTCTTTTGTCGGTCTTGAGCTGCCTTGATTCTTGTTCTGATTTTATCAACGTTCTTAACCATTTTCTGAACTAGGTCTGGTCCTAACAATTTTCTCTCACCAACCTCATCCCAATAAATTGGAGAACGACAACGTCGACCATACAAAGCTTCATACGGAGCCATACCGATAGTTGCCTGATAACTATTATTATAGGCAAATTCCACCAATGGTAGATGTCTCTCCCATTTGCATCTCATATCTAGTGTACAAGCTCTCAAGATGTCTTCTAACAGTTGAATTGTCCGTTCAGACTGCCCATCCATCTGTGGGTGATAAGATGTACTAAAATTTAACTTGGTCCCCATAGCTGTCTGGAGACTTCTCCAAAACCTCGAAGTGAACCTGGGATCTCTGTCTGATACAATGGACGCTGGCACCCCATGGAGTCGAACAACCTCCCTAACATAAATATGAGCAAGTTGATCCAAACTGTAAGTCATTTGAACTGGTAGAAAATGAGCCGATTTGGTAAGTCGGTCGACTATAACCCAAATAGCATCATGACCTTTGGACGACCTCGGAAGACTAACCACAAAATCCATGGAAATTTTCTCCCATTTCCATTCAGGGATTTCCAAAGGATTCAATAGTCCCGAAGGCCTCTGATGTTCTGCTTTAACTTGCTGACATACTAAGCATTTCGATACAAACCCTGCGATGCTCCCTTTCATGTTTCTCCACCAGAATGTATCACGCAGATCTCTATACATCTTTTTCCCACCCGGGTGTGCCACATATGGAGCGGAATGAGCTTCACTCAAGATCTCATTCCTAATGGGCTCGTCATTTGGAACGCAAAGTCTTGCTCTAAACATCAAAGCATCATCTGCTGACACTTCAAATCCAATTCTTTTGTTAGTTCCGATATCAGCTCGCATTTTCTCTAGAAATTTGTCACCTTTCTGTGCGAGTATAATTCGATTTCTCAGGTTAGGCTTGATTGTTAAGCATGCTAGCCTACTAGACCCTCGAGTAGCTGAGGTCATCACTTCAATCTGCAAATTTTGAAAATCACGAATCAATTGTTTCTGTACTGTAACCAAGGCTAACAATTGACCTGTGCCTTTTCCGCTTAAGGCATCAGCCACTACATTAGCTTTACCCAGGTGGTAATGTATGGTGCAATCATAATCTTTCACCAACTCTAACCACCGTCGTTGCCTCATGTTTAACTCCTTCTGAGTGAAGAAGTATTTCAGGCTCTTATGGTCGATGTAAATTTCGTACTTGCTCCCATATAAGTAGTGACGCTAAATTTTCAAGGCGTGCACTACTGCTGCGAGTTCCAAATCATGCATTGGATAATTCTGCTCATATTGCTTCAATTGCCTTGACGCATAAGCTATCACCTTACCCTTTTACATTAGCACACAACCTAACCCGAGTTTGGATGCATCACTGTAGATGATAAAGCCATCAGAACCATCAAGTATAGTCAAAAATGGCGCCGCTATCAATCGGTCCTTCAACATTTTGAAGCTATGTTCGCACTTATCAGACCACTGAAATTTAACTGCTTTTCGAGTCAATTGGGTCAAAGGGCCTGCTATCTTAGAGAAGCCTTCTATAAATCTCCAGTAATAACTGGCTAATCCAAGAAAACTCTGGACCTCTCCAACGTTATCAGGTTTTGGCCAATTCATTATTGCCTCCACCTTAGAAGGATCCACCTCGATTCCTCTAGCTGTCACAATGTGTCCCAAAAAGCCAACTCGTTCCAACCAAAACTCACATTTCTTGAATTTAGCGTAGAGCCTCTCCTCTCGCAAAGTTTCCAACACAGCCCTCAAGTGGCCTTCGTGTTGCTCTACATCCCTAGAATATATCAATATGTCATCAATAAAAACGATGACAAATTTATCCAAGTATTGATGGAAGACCCTATTCATTAAGTCCATGAACGCCGCAGGGGCATTAGTCAGACCAAATGGCATTACTGTAAACTCATAATGCTCATAGCGGGTCCTAAATGCCGTCTTGGGTATATCCTCCATCTTAATTTTCAGTTGGTGATATCCTGACCTCAAATCGATCTTTGAAAATATACCGGCACCCTTCAATTGATCAAACAGATCCTCGATCCGCGGGAGTGGGTATTTATTCTTTATCGTTAGCTTCTTCAACTCCCTATAATCAATGCACATCCTCATGCTTCCGTCTTTCTTCTTTACAAACAAGACCGGAGCTCCCCATGGTGATACACTAGGCTTTATAAACCCTTTTTCTAATAATTCCTCCAGTTGTATCTTCAATTCCTGTAACTCCTTATGTGCCATTCTGTATGGAGCTCTAGAGACCGGTGCAACTCTTGGTACTAGATCAATTGTAAATTCCAATTGCCGTTCAGGCAGGATACCTGGAAGGTCATCTGGAAATATATCAGGGTACTCTCGTACCGCTGGTACCCGACTTAGAATTACCTCCTCAGAGGTCGCATTTTGCAGACTTACCAAATACCCCTGATAGTCATTCTTTGACATCAGCTTCTCTGCTTTCATAGCCGAGATAAGGCGGGGTAGTGCCTTAATCTTGGACCCATAGAATCGGAACTCCTCTCCTCCAGGTTTACGAAAAATCACTTCTTTTTCATGACACATAATTGTTGTGTGGTTCTTACTTAGCCAGTCCATACCAATTATGATATCAAAGTCTTTTATATCAATTACATATAGATCCACTCCTATAACCATTCCATCAAAATCTATACATACTGCCCTAACTATTTTGTTGGTGTCTATAGTCCCTCATGATGGCAGACTAACCTCAAGTATATTATCAATCTTTTCACCTATCAAGTTTATTCTAGCTAAGCATGTAGTGGACATGAAAGAGTGGGTAGCACCAGAATCAATCAAAGTATAAACAGGAATACTAGAGATAGTTAGTATACCTGCGACAATATTCGGGTCCTCAGTAGCTTCCTCACGGGTCATAGCAAATACCCTAGCCTTGCCTTTCTTAGCATGTTCTACATTCCTATTCTGCACTGGATTCCTGGCTGGCGGATTGCGACATTCGTTTACAAAATGGCCAGGTTGCCCACACTTATAGCACACCCTCTTTCCCCACAAGCACTCTCATCGATGAAACTTCTTACACTTGGGGTATTGAGGAATTGTGCCACCAGTCTGACCTCCATTTGGTCCCGTGTTGGGCTTTTTATGCTGAGGCTGGCCCTTGTCCTGATTCTGTTCAGGCCACTTCCTCTTCATCTGATGAGGTTGCTGCCCTCCAAAACTAACTCCAGAAAAGGCTTGAGCTTTCTTCACTACCTCTCGATAGGTAGGTAATTCAAGGAAACTCACGATCTGCCTAATCTCTGGGCGCAGACCCCTCTCAAAGCGCCTTGCCTTCTTCTCATCTGTCTCCACCAAATGCGGAGCATAGCGCGAAAGTTCCTCAAACATTCTTTCATAATCAGTTAAGTCCATATTCCCGTGGACCAAGCTAAGAAATTATGTTTCCTTAAGGTCCCTGAGAGCCTGGGGAAAGAACTTCTCAGTAAGCTCAGTCTTGAACTGACTCCAACTTAAATTTTGCTGTTCTTCTTCCGTCCTAGTACGTGACACCGAGTCCCACCAATGGCTGGCCCTTCCGACTAGCATGAACTCTGTGCACAGCACTTTTTGATCTTCAGGACAAGAAATGTGCCTAAAGATTTTTTCCAGTGTCCGCAACTATTCCTCTGCAGCCAAAGGGTTATTACCGCCATCGAAAATAGGTGGCGGTACCTCCGAAACTGCTCAATTACCGACACTGTCGGAGCAACTTAAGGAGCTACGGGTGCCGGAGCCTATGCCTAAGCCTGTCCTAATTCTCAGACGGCTTGCAATAGGTCTCTGATGATGTTAGCTTGGTTGTTGCGTGCCATTTCCTTTACAAAATAAATATTAATAAAATTGTGATGTCTTGAAAATATTTTTGAAAATACGCACAACAAAAAATAGCAGTAATAAATGATAAACTCAATGTAGAAAATGAAAAGGTCTTTTATTAATAATTTTAAGAATCCTTCAATGAGGAAGTAACAATAATTAAATGAAGTACAACTAGGCAACTGAAAAGAAACCACTACTATATCTAAGCATCATCATCACTATCAGTAATACAAGACTTTGGCTCAGACATTATCTCTGGTTCAGGCATCTCCTCCTCTTCTTGCTCAGGCATCTCCTCATCATGCCACTCAACAGGTTCTGGTATCTCTTCTTCTTCTGGGTCCTCTTCTGGATCCTCTTCCAGATCCTTTTCTTCTTGAGCTTGAGCATTTTGTTGCTCCAAAAGATGTTCTAGGCGGGGATCAAAATATGCTACCAAAGTCTCATAGTAAAGGCCTAATGTGAGATCTAACTGGTCTACATGAAATAAATCTCAACGTATGTCACTTGCAACTTTATGCTCTAATCCGACAAATGTGTCAATCAAATCGTTAACGACATCGGTATCATCTCTATGATACCCCCAGAGAGTAGCTTCCTCCAGAGTTGTGTAGAAGCGCTGAACATGCTCCCTAATGGTTTCCTCGGGATTTCTAGCAAATTCTTCATATGCCCTTCTAGTCACAGTAGCAACTCTAGGTTCCCATCCGTGTGCCATATCTGTAATCCCAATTATGCAAAATCTATCTTAATGGGGTTCTCTTAATTTCTTAAGTTAAATTTGAGGACTTAAAATTATATATACATATATATATATTATGCTCAAACTCTTCTAAATTCTTTTATCGGATACAATATCTTTATTCTTTATATCTGGTTCTTTCTAAAAGTATCCAAAAATATTTCTTGAAATTTTAAGTTCTTTCTTTACCTTGGAGCCGGCGGAGCGGATGGTGGCAGAGGATCTTTCATCTCTTTTTCTTTTTTTTTTTTGAAGTGATAGCCTCAATCCCACATCGCTTGGGTGAAGAAAAGGAGACCAGCTTATAAGTTAGGAGATCCACTCCATCTGATATGAGGCCTTTTGAGTGAGAACTCAAGAGCAAAACCGTGAGGGTTAGGCCTAAAGCGGACAATATCATGTCAAAGTGGAACGGGTCGTTACAGATGGTATCAGAGCTGAGCCCAACTGGAAGTGTGGCCAACGAGGACGTTGGGCCCCCTTAGGTGGGGTGATTGTGATAGCCTCAATCCCACATTGCTTGGGTGAAGAAAATGAGACCAGTTTATAAGTTAGAAGATCCACTCCATCTTATATGAGGCCTTTTGAGTGAGAACTCAAAATCAAAACCGTGAAGGCTAGGCCCAAAGCGGACAATATCATGTCAAAGTGGAGTGGGTCGTTACAAGAATACTTAATCAAAAGACGAGGCTATTTTAAATTGCATGTTTATTAATCTTCCTTTTAAAGGGTTTCAATTTACTTGGGAGAAGGTCCGTGGAACTGCAAATTGGGTTCAAGAAAAATTGGATAGAGCTTTTGTTTCTAATGCTTGGCTACAACTATTTGGAAAAGCACCGTTGTTTAATCTCTCGGCCCCCATTTTTGATCATTCTCCCATTTTGTTAAACACTGAGCATGTGTCGGTTTGAACAAAATTATCAATGCATGAAATTTGAAAATGGGTGGATACATATGGGTTTCGAGGATTTTTCTAGACAGACGTTGACTCAGGTGCATGGTTCTCTTCTCCAAAAACTCAATGGCAGTTTGAACTAGTTGGCTGCTTAGGGTAAGAATCAATCAGCTGTTTTTGAAATCAGATTGAGAAGCTGAAATCCGAGATCAATAATTTACGTTGGAGTAGTAATGAGGTTGATGCAGCGGTTTTGAATAACAAAAAGGTTAAGCTTTGTTCCTTACTTTTACAGGAGGAAACCCACTGGAAACAAAGAACTAAGAAACATTGGTTACAACCTGGGGATGCAAATACAAAATTCTTTCACTCTGCTGCATTGGAAAGGAAAAGAAGGAACGCCACTGGTAAGCTCTTGGAAGATCAAGGAAATTAGCAGGAAGACTGGGACCATATGGCTACGGTTGCTATAGACTACTTCGAGCAACTCTTCACGGCTTTAGAAGGGGATATATCTAATGCTCTTGAGTGTATACAACAACGGGCAGACTTGCACGGATTGGCTTACATGAAAGGAATTCCCAGAGTCGTTGAATGACACTTTCATTACATTGATACGTAAATGTGAATCACCAATTACCATGAAGGATTTTACCCCGATTGCCTTGTGCAATGTCTCATACAAAATTATAGCCAAAGTTTTGGCTAACCGGTTGAGAGGATTGCTTCCGGATGTTATATCTACCACTCAATCAGCTTTTGTGCCAGGGAGTAGTATCAGTGATAATGTTTTGGTCGCCTTTGAGATAATTCACTATATGAAATAGAAAAGGAAAAGAAAAAAGGGAGATTGTAACACACCGCCCCTCTAAAATATAGTATTTTATTCTGCACAACGTAGTAGAATGATTTACCTATGAAATCAGTATGGCACAGTGTATGTCAGTCATACTTTCTTTGAACTTCTAACGCTCCACACTGTCAGTAGGTAGATCTACAGTACAAAGTCACTATGTGAGTCATAAAGACTCAGTAAACATAATAACATGCATGGCATGTTATGTGGATGGTGTGTGTAATAAATAAAATGATGCTCCCACACACTCAATCAAGCGTACAGACAGGGCAAGCGCCCCTCATATAAAGCACCGCATGAGATCATCATAAATATAGCCTGTCAATATATATCGCACACATGCCTCATTTCCCAGGACGTACCATGCCTTGACCATCGCCAAGGACTTACCGATATAAATAGACAAGGCCTGACCATATCAATATACAATGACTGGGCCCCCAATACTGCATCCAGTATATATACCTAGTTTGTCAAGCTGCTGGGCCCCCAACACTGAGTCCAGTGTATCTACCTAGACAGCCAGCTGCCGAGCCCCCAAACACTCACTAGGGATATACTTCCCCAAGTGGTATACCTACCCGGACGGCCATATAGGCAGTGCATTATATGGGGACCTCACGTAATCACCCAACACATTATTGACAGTCAACTCACCACCTTCAGATAGCTGATAACATCATGACATATTCCCCATATATGCTAGTCATCCACATATATATACACACTCAATGAATTCATGCATGGCGTACACCACCTTATGCATGATATAATAATATCAATATACTAGCGCACATAAGAAACATATATATCAATCACATATCGCACGTAGGAAATATATATTTAACAAAATAATCTTTTTACTGTAGGTGGAGTCATTATATTTACCTTTTATTCAACATGCATTTTGAAGCTCGTCGAATAAGGAATCCAACACCTTTTACAGATCTCAATTCTAAGCTCTACATAAAAAGTTATGCACATTTCTGTCCGTACATAAATGTGTCTAAAATTGTTGACGGCCGGCCCCCGTTAAAATAAAAAGGGAGGGGCTGGGTAGGGGTGGCCAGCCCTCCCTAAAAAATTAAAACTAAGGGAAAGGGGCTGGCCATATAGAAGGAAATGTTGGCCACCTCTAAAAATAGAAGGGGAGGCTGGCCAGGGGTGGTGAACCCCCTTTCTTTCATCCTGGGCTAAAACGCCCAGGAAAATGGGGGTGGCTGGCTAGGGGCTGCCAGCCCCCTAGAAAGAAAAGGTGAAGGGGTTTGTTTGATTTTCTATTTTTTCATCCTTTCATTTATTACCCCATAATCCCTATTTATAGAAGTTTCTAGAGGCTTGTTTCGCAATTTACAATTCTTTAATTTAACTGCATTCTAATCCCTAGAGTTTAAAAAGAATTTACCTCAAGTATGTAATGTCAAAAGAAAATTCTTTAATAATAGAATTCCTCGAGAATTAATATTTTAAAATTTGGGGCGTTACAACTCTTCCCCTCTTATAGGAATTCCGTCTTTGAAATTTAAGATGTCTAATTATTTAAATCATGCTTCCGCTATGCACTCTGATAACATAAATAGAAACACATTAAAAATATAATAAGTCACATAATTGTAGGAAGTTGGTATGGTCTGAACTGACATACATTGATAGGTTAGAGAACCATGCTCTGATACCGTTTGTAGCGCTCAACCCTTCTAAAATATAGTATTTTATTCGTCACAACAGAGTAGAATGATTTACCGATGAAATCAATATGGCGCAGCATATGTAAGTCACACTTCTCTTGAACTTCCAACGCTCCACACTGTCAGTATGTAGATCTATAGTACAAAGCCACTATGTGAGTCATAAAGACTCAGTAAACATAATAACATGCATGATATGTCATGTGGATGGTGTATCTAATAAATAAGGTGATGCTCCCACACACTCAATCAAGCATATAGACAGGGCCCGCACCCCTTATATAAAGCACAGCATGAACTCATCATAAATATGGCCTGTTAATATATATCGTACACATGCCTCGTTTCCAAGGACTTATCATACTTTGACTGTCGCCAAGGACTTACTGATATCAGTAGACAAGGCTTGACAATATCAATATTACGACTGGGCCCCCAATACTACATCTTGTATATATACTTAGTTAGTTGAGCTGTCAGGCTCCCAACACTGCGTCCAGTGTATCTACTTGGACAGCCAGCCGCCGAGCCCCCAAGCACACACCAAGGGTACACTTTCCTAAGTGGTATATCTACCTGGACGGCCATACAGGGGGTGAATTTTATGGGAACCTCACGCAATCACCCATCACATTATTGACAATCAACTCACCACCCTCAGTTGGCTGATAACATCATAACATATTTCCCATGTATGCTAGTCATCCACATATATATACATACTCAATAAATGCATACATGGCATGCACTACCTTATGCATAGTATAATAATATCAATATTCTAGTGCACATAATAAACATGCATATCAATCACATATCGCACATAGGAAACATATATTTAACAAACTAAGCTTTGTACTGTAGATAGAGTCATTATATTTACCTTTAATTTACCATGTCATATCGAAGCTCATCGAATAAGGAATCCAATGCCTTTTACGGATCTCATTTCTAAACTCTACACAAAAAGTTATGAACGTTTCTGTTCAGGCACAAAGGTGTCTAAAATTGGGGACAGCCGCCTACCCCCATTAAAATAAATGGGGAGGGGCTGGCTAGAAAATAGAAGGGAGCTGGCTAGGGATGGTCAGCCCATTTCTTTCATTATGGGGTAAAGTGCCCAGAAAAAAAGGGCGGCCAGTCCCCCCTTGAAAGAAACGGTGAAGGGGTTTGTTTGATTTCCTATTTTTTCCTTCTTTCATTTATTACCTCATAATCCCTATTCATAGAAGCTTCTAGGGGCTTATTCTGCAATTTAAAATTCTTTAATTTGACTGCATTCTAATCCCTAGAGTTTAAAAAGAATTTAACTTAAGTATGTAATGTTAAAAAAAATTCTTCAATGATAAAGTTTCTTGAGAACTAATATTTTAAAATTTGGGGTGTTACAGAGATGTCGCGCTTAAGATTGATATCAATAAGGCTTATGATCGAGTCAATTGGAATTAACTATAGAAAACCATGGAGAAAATGGGTTTTGATAAGGTTTGGATTGACCTTATCATGCTTTGTGTTTCCATTGTTCAGTATTCAATGAAGGTCAATGGAAAAGAAGTTGGTCCTATTATTCCTTCAAGAGGACTGAGGCAAGGTGATCCCCTTTCACCATATTTATTCATCATTTGTGCTGAGGAGCTCTCTGCTCTCATTCATCAACTGGAAAGTAAAGGTGAAATTTATGGTTGTAGTGTATCTCATCTATTCTTTGTGGACGACAGCTTTCTATTTTTCAGAGCTACTATAGAAGAGTGTCAGAAAATCAAAGATTTGCTTGGAAAATATGAGGAGGCATCAGGTCAATCTGTTAATTTTGGGAAGTCTGGTATCTATTTTAGTTCTAATGTTTCTCCTAAAATTAGAAATAATGTGTCCGATTGCCCTAATATCTGGACTATTTTAAAGACCAGCGGATATCTTGGTATTCCTTTCTCTGTGGGAAAACAAAAGAGGAAGGTGTTTAGCTTTCTAAGGGACCGCATATGAAAGAAGCTTAATGGTTGGATAAGTAAGCTGCTCTCTAAGGCCGGAGGACAATATTGGTTAAGACCATAGCTCAAGCTATCCCTACATTCTGTATGTCAACATTTTTCCTCCCAACTACATTATGTGATGAATTACAGAAAATAATTAATTCAAGCTAATGGGAATAAAGGGATTAATTGGTATAGTTGGAATCGTTTATATACTAGCAAGAAAGATAGTGGTATGGGATTCCGTAACTTGAACGCCTTTAATTTGGCCATGCTCAGGAAACAGGGATGGAATATTATTCCTAACCCTAATGCTCTTGTATCTCATACTCTCAAAGACAGATACTTTCCCAAAGGGGATTTTTTAAGTGCTAAACTCAGCTACAATTCGAGCTTCACATGGAAGAGCATATAGTCTTCTCGTGCTGTGCTTGAAAAGGAATGTCGTTGGCTTATTGGGGATGGTATGAAAGTACAAGTTTGGAAGGATCCATGGCTGCGGCGTGAGTCGAATTTCCGAGTTGAGACCTTGGGATATCTGGCCTTGGAAATTTTGACTATGAGTGAACTCATTTTACAAGATGGTCGGTGGAACGAGGATCTAATTCAAGGATTGTTCACTCATAGGGATGCCCAAGACATTATAAATATCCCCCTCTCCATCTCAAGTTCAGACAAATTCATATAGCACTATAGCAAACAGGAATTACTTGGTGAAATCAGGGTACCAAGTGGAAATGACACTAAAGAAAACTGAGGGAGTTAATCATGAAGCTGGAGAATGGAACCAGATTGGGAGCCTAAAAATCACCCATAAAATGCAAATGTTTCTTTGGCGTGCATACAGAGATTACGTCACTATTACAGAATTAGACAAAAAAAGACATAAATGTCGGTTGTTGAGAAAAACGACATGCAAAACACACGCGGTGGCAATTTTGAAAATAATGGCACAACGATGAGCGTC
Source organism: Nyctanthes arbor-tristis (assembly GCA_963692815.1). Lineage (NCBI taxonomy): Eukaryota > Viridiplantae > Streptophyta > Magnoliopsida > Lamiales > Oleaceae > Nyctanthes > Nyctanthes arbor-tristis. The sequence continues at coordinate 43,090 of CAVNYN010205464.1, read as the reverse complement.
GGTTGTTCAACCACAACCGACGTCCATTGCTTGTTTCAACAATGGGCATCAGTTGTTCAACCACAACTGATGCCTATTATTGTGCAATACGTGTCGGTTCCTAAGGAACCGACACCTATTCTTAAATTTTTTAATTTTTAATTTTTAATTTTTTTATTTTCTAAAAAGGACGTCGGTTCCTTCCAAATTCAAAATGCAAATGCATTTTGAATTTGGAATTTGGAAGATTGGGCATTGGTTCTTTTCGAGGAACCGACGCCCAATCAAGGACCCGATGCCCAATCTTCAATAATTCAAAATTCATTTGAATTTTGAATTTTTGAAGAATGGGAGGAACCGACCCCCATTCTTAAAAATTCAAAATTCAACGCCCATTCTTAAAAATTCAAAATTTTTGAATTTTAAATATTTAAGAATGGACATCGGTTCCTCGGGAGGAACTGATGCCTATGGTAGTAGGCCTTTATATAAACCACAGTTCTTATGCAACATTCACTCGAAGAACTTGTACCTCCATAGCATTAGTTAGAGTCAAACACAAAACCATCTCCTCCACTACATACTCACCTCACCTTACCTCATTCTCTTCCAATATTAATCATTTATCATTCTTCTCTAAAGATAAAAATCCTCTTCCATGGAGTTTTATACTACCTTATTACGTTTTGTTCCCTTAATTCATTTCTTTCTTCTTAATTTATAGATTTAGAGAAAGTTCAAACAAGAATCCAAGAAGAAGAAGGATGCTAGCTATTATCTTTTTTTTTTCTTGTTGGATTGTTAGACTTTAATTTGTTTCATGAATCCTTTTAATTTGCCTTTTTAGTGCTTAAATTTCTATGTTTTGTGCTTGCAGTATGCTTTTCCACGTAATCTAATATATATTACTCTATTTTTGTAGTAAATGAAGTAGAATATAAATTGAATTTGTCCACATTATTATTGTCATTATTTGTTTAAAGTACAATGTTTAAGGGTGTCTCCACATAATTCATTTGTTGAATTTTGAATTTTCTTGCTGGCGGATCTAGAAGAGAGCCAAAAAAAAAAAACCCAAAAAAACACACAATAGGCTTTTGGGAATTAATGTAAATTCCCCGATTACGCTCGCAGGACCGTTGTTTAAGGAATTTAATGAGACAAGGAAAAATAAAAGAACAAAAACAAATTTACAGACTATCAAAGCTTTTCACTATATGATTCAAGTCGCTACAACCATATAGAATTTCACACACCAACCCACAACCCCCAAAGTATTACAAGAAAAATACCCAAGCTTTACAGCATTCAATTTTTTACTCTTTGAACAAACTTTAAAGAGTTACAAGAAAAACTCACAAGATGCTAAGCTCGCCAATTTTTCTCTCAAAGACTGAAGTCATTTTTGTACATAAAAGAAGAGGAAAACACATCTATTTATAGGCTTTGTTTACTTGGAAGGCAAGACAATTCCTTCTAGGATTTGGATTCCTTTTCCTCCAGGAACTCTTTTTTTTTTTCCTTTTCCTTTTCCTTTTCAACTTTGGATTATTTTTAGCAATAAACCCAATGATATCCACCTTGCCAAAATAAACCAAAATCTTCATCTTTTCCAGCCTTTTACACAATAATTGAGAGATTACCAGGTAAGTCTTTGACACTTTGACAGTCCCATACTCCATCACATGAGTATAACCACTTAGAATTAACAATAAATTCCAAGCATTTCATCGGCTCAATGTCGAAATAAACTTGCTGAAATTTGTGGTGCAACTCTTTTGTTGACTTTCCAGAGAGCTCATCATCCATCGATATTACTACAACCACACACTATGCATCACTGTCAACCAATACCCGTGTGTAAATATAACTGCTAGAAGTAACAAACATCCTTTGCCATGACACCTAGCGACACACCATGAGGATGTACTCACCTATTTCATAGCACATCTCCACTGCCCTCACAGCAAGAGAGTCAGATTGTCCAAATCTGAACAGTAGCCGAACATGCTTCACCTGGACAATATTTTCTCATGTGACCAATCAGTCTACAACACCAAGTTGCAACAACCACTAGTTCTCAAACGATCTCATTGAGAATTTTTGTATCTACACCAATTCACAAACAACTAAACAATTTTTCAAGGTGCAATAAAATTTGAAGAATCTCTTACCGGATGCACCTCTCCAAATTGACGCCACAGTTCCTTCAAAGCAAATACTCGATGAATATTTACAAGAACATTCCTGACTAGATGGAGACACATCCTGCTTCCAGTTTTCAAATATAAATCTTCCCAATCACTATCGCTCATATTGACTCCAGCAACTTTGTTAGAACACAGGGACAGTTTTCCTTTGAAAGCTTTAAATCGTCCAACCAAAATCAAGAAATTATAGACTTGCTCTAGCCACAACTCAAACTTGATTCTCACCACTTCGTACGCCATATTTTTACTCTGCTCCACCTTGAACAAAACCTAACACTCTGATATCACTGTTGGGAATTAATGTAAATTCCCCGATTACACTCGCAGGACCGTTGTTTAAAGAATTTAATGAGATAAGGAAAAATAAAATAAGGAAGACAATTTTACGGACTATCAAAGCTTTTCACTATATGATTCAAGTTGCTACAACCATATAGGATTTCACTCACCAACCCATAACCCCCAAAGTATTACAAGAAAAATACCCAAGTTTTACAGCACCCAATTTTTTACTCTTTGAACAAACTTTAAAGAGTTACAAGAAAAACTCACTAGATGCTAAGCTCGCCAATTTTTCTCTCAAGGACTCAAGTCACTCTTGTACATAAAAGAAGAGGAAAACACATCTATTTATAGGCTTTGTTTACTTGGAAGGCAAGACAATTCCTTTTAGGATTTGGATTCCTTTTCCTCCAAGAACTCTTTTTTTTTCTCTTTTCCTTTTCCTTTTCAACTTTGGATTATTTTAGGTGATAAATCCAACATAGATGTCGGTTGTAAGGAAACAACCGATGCCTAAAGGTGACTTTAGGCTTCAATTGCTCGTTCACAACCAACGCCTATTGTGTGTTTTATTAAATTTTTTTTTTTAAAATTTGGCTTTAGGCTTCTGTTTTTGTGAAACAACTGGGGCTTATTGTTACATTTAGGCATCAGAAAACAAGCGATGCGCATAACTTTACAACATACATCTCTGACATATGCGTCGCCGTCAAAACCGATGAGTATTTGCGGTTACAACCGACGCCCATTAGGTTTTTTTTGTAGTAGTGCCTTCCTACGAAGGGGAAGTTCAATAAGAGGGGAATCCTCATTTCAACTGATTGTATGATGTGCAATAGGGGAGAAGAGACTAGTTTCCATTCCTTGGTTTTATGTCCTTATATAGTTGCACGTTGGAATGAAGCTAATCTACATATCCTATTGGGACATAGTTATTCCTTTAGTGACTAGTTTTTTGGAACAATCATAAAGAAACCAACCCATGATATTAAACAAATGGGTGCCATTGCATGGAGTATTTGGAGGGCTTGAAATGAGAAACTTTGGAGAAATTAGATGGCCACACTTAGGCAAACGGTGCAAAGAGGAATGATTTCGTTAATGGATTGGTTGGAGGCTAAAAGGAGTACATGAATGATTTCGTTAATGGATTGGTTGGAGGCTAAAAGGAGTACATATCCTATTCCAGTGCATTTTCCTAACTTGGACTACTGCACATTGCCACTACACAAAGTGTAACATTGATGCAGCCAAAAATAGAGAGAACCTCATGACCGGTTTGGGAATGATATTACGTGATTCGGCTAGAGATTTTGTGGAATGCCAATTAGTACTGATTGAAGGAGATTTGATAGCTAAAGAGGCAGAAACATTGGGACTCAGAAGTCCAATTCTCAATGGCTGATTAACTTGGGTATTTCAATGAAAATTATTGAGACAAAATGACTTGTAGATGGGTTGCAAGCTAAAGAGGAAGATAACTTAGAGTTCAGCATGATTATTCATGAATGTGAGCAATTTTTACCACACCGTGATCATTTTATAGTGAGGTTTGTTAGAAGACAAACTAATAAGGTTGCACACATAGCATAGCTAGAAAAGCTCTCTCTTGTTCTACTTTATACACTTATAGTAACGCCCCAAATTGGCTCAGTCCTACTTTATCAAATGATGTAACCAATGAATCGATGATTAATGAGAATTGATCATTTTCCTTCAAAAAAAAGTTGAGATATAAAATTAGGGTTTTTCCCTTCTTTGTTAAATTGGGAAATTTTGTTCTCAATTGTTCTTCTTGTGGATTCAAGAGCGTTTTTACTTATCAAAGAATATTGATTGTGTTATTTGTGGCGTGCTATAAATTTGAGTTCGTTGATTAATAAATTGGCCGGTTCAAATTTTATAACTTCGATCTAATTTGTATCCGACAAGGATTTCTTGGGCATGATTCTTACAGTTTAAGGGTTCTGGGGTTGTGACGCTTCCGATTTCGCATCACTTTGTTTTTGCCTTGATCCTTTGTGGACCTCTTGCCTCCAATTGGCGTTTTCCTTGTCACCTTGGGTGCGTTGTATTTTATGTCCCTTGTACATGAATTTATGCAAAAAAAAATTAACCTTATTTCACATATTTCCTTTTTAAAATTTCTTCCATTTGGATCTGTATTTCCTAGAAAATTGAGCTAGGAATTTCATCAAATTTCTATTTTGTCTCTCCAACTTAATTTAATAATTTTGAGTCAATCTCAACAATTCCATGTTCCGTCTAATGTCTCGACAAATAACAATACTTTCTCAAACTTGTCATTTTTGCAATGGAGTCTACACTTATTGAGTGATCTCAATTAAAATAAAATTTTTGATCATATAGACAGTATGATTTCATTAGCTATAACTAGAAACTTGTTATGACTGTGTGAAATCACATGTTGATTCATGCGTTCTAACATGAACTGCAGAAGAGACTTGTATTCTATGAAAAATAGTTGTATATTGATTCATTTGTCCTACTTTGAACTGCAAGGAAAAGTAAATCAAAATTACTGATTTCCATTATGGGTAAGAAACTGTAAAATTCATCACCTCCTGTTTTGTATTTTGATTTGTTAAGATTTACTTATGAATATAGGTGCAATGATTGGAACTCTGCTCATTTTCTTCATAATGGCCTCACTTTCAGTGGTAGGAAGTATATGAGGGATTTGAACTTGAAAATGCAAAATGACAAGGACATTGAACTTTTCTGGAAGAAAAATAAGAATCTTGCATGTCATGTCCTTTCTCTTCATAGTTTATTTAAGTTTTTCTTATAAATTTAAAGCTGATTTTTTTTTAAACAACTTAAGTCTCAACCTCCAATCCGGTAGGGTCTCAAGACGTCAGAAGATTATTCTAAAATTTCTTGAAGTTATTAATTTTATTCCTTTATCTTTCGTAAGTGTTAATCATGACTAAAAATTTCTTGTATTACAAAGCTTGATGACTTATTCAAATTCTGAATAAGAATTTAAACTGACGAGTGGGTCACAAGGATGTACTCATGCCATTCTGAATCGGGTCCTTCAATTTATTCAAATCTCTCGATCTTCATTGAATGTCTCAACCTTCAATGTCATCGGTCATGAGAACGATTTTATTCATCTCCTTTTTCTGCGACTGGAGTTAGACTATTTAAGATATGTATTAACACAAGATAAGATTAACTCAGGAAGTGTCGGGATCCCATTAATTGAAGGGTCAAGAGCAAGTTCATGAAATATTACAATTTAGAAGGTGATCTTGACACTTCAGTTTGCTGTGCTCAAGACTCCCATCTGAAAACAGAATACACAAGATGTAGAGTATCAACCACTGAAACTTTCAGGTCTCAACCCTTCGTTTAGAATCAGAAAGGCAGATTGTTAGACATTTATTAAAGTCGGTTTTACTCTTAGTTCAAGTTCCTCTTTCTGATTATTTCATCCATTCGTCATCTCGCAAAGTCATAAACATGATATAACTTCATATTAAATAGACAACCATCATACTTGTTACATGGAAGTACTACAAAAGAGGGTTACAATATACAATTGAAAGCACACTTCTTCCTATCATCATTTAGTACGGTAGTTCTTCATAATTATAAAGTTCCATTCATAAGTCTATTGCCATCCATATTTATGTTACTACTACTTCTTATTTAGCATCTTAACTTACTTATATAACCATAACAAGTTTATTTAGAGGCTCCACTTGTTAGTGGTATGCTCCTCGGCATACAAGAGGTCTAGGTCCTCATCAAAGTGTTCGATCTTGACAAAAGTAGTAATATAGTGATGGAAGCCTGGGTCGTCTTCATACATTCCCCACCAATCCGTCTCGTGAATGCACATAGTATGACCATCCTCCGGTGAGATGACCCAAGAGCTTTGCTTAACTTCGAATATCTTCCTCCCCACCATCTATCATAGAGATAGGGTAAAGGGTGAATACACAAGTATTCAGTGAGTAGCAAGTTTCTAAAACAAGACTTTGAATAAACATTTCATAAACTTTTGGGCCCTGTTACATAGGATGAAAATTACCTCATGAGCTCATCATAAAACATATCATTCATAACATTATCATAGGGGATCATCTGATCATAATAACTTATATCATAATTCATCATCATCATAGTGACACCGTACATAATACTCCCCAGTGTCATGGAGTATATGTAAATTGATCTCAAAACATAGAAAGCTTTCATCATAATGATAGCGAGGTAATTCCATATATGTAAAAAAAAAAAAAAAAAAACTTTCTTTATTCAAGGAAAGCATATTCATAGAAAACATATATTTTTCATGAAAAGTTCTTGAAAAAGTTGGGTACAACTCACTGTTATTGCAGTCACACGGTCAAGGATTCACCTACATTCACAAACATTCAAACTATAAATAACTTGTATTCTGTCCGTGCAGATGTTGAGACTAGAACTGCAGAAGGTCTCGACGCCTGATTCTGCAGTAGCTTATCCTAGTAGATTTTAGTGATTTCTTTCGAATTTTCAATTATGATATATCATTTTCACCTCTGGTCCTACTCTTCTAAAGAAGAATATCATAAATAGGAAGAGTCCAAGGCCTTACCTCCTTTAGATAGTATCTTCCAAGACTTCCCTTTTTGCTCTCTTTTCAATTGCCTTTTTCACTAACTACTTTTGGGGTGTTTTCACTCTCTAGTTGGTTTAGATATATAGCAGAGGAGAATGTTGGTTTTTGCCCACGGTTTTGGCTCATTCTTTCTGCTAGAATAGGATGGTTTTAGGGTTTCTTTTCCACATATTTTCAAGACATGTGAAGTTGATGAAGTGGCAAGCTTGAATTGGGTAATGAGGGAGGCTAAACTTTTGAGCATATGATTACCTATAGTTAGGTAATCATTGTGTTTATAGAATTTGGTCTCCACACAATTAGTAGATTTGGAATCCATCTCGAAGTCCAGCAAACCCCAAACAAAACATATCTCATGTGGACCTTTTTAAACAATGATTTGGAGGTAATATAATAATTATTTTTACAAAGAATAAGGTTCTTTTTATGGTAATCATATAAAAGCCTAACTTTGGTATGATAATCATCTTCAGATTCTTGCCCAAGATATTTGGAAATTAGCCTCGAAAATCGCTTTTCAAACTGTATTGTTTTCTCGAAATTAGACAGGTCTCAAGCACGAATTTCTTGAAGTGTCGAGACCAAAGGCTTATCCCAAAATTTTCTTATATTGTTTCTTTATCTATTATTTTGTTTTCATTTAGTTCTCATTAAAAATCATTTAAATATTCATGCCACGTCATAAAATAAGGTCGGGTCGTTACAATCTACCTTCCTTAAAGAAAATTTGGTCTTCGAAATTACCTTGGAATAATTCTGGATATTGTCTCCTCATATCTTCTTCTCTTTTCTAGGTCTCCTCCTCCATTGCTTCGCTTCTCCATAGGACTCGGACTAGTGGCACTTCTTTATTTTGCAATTTCTTGGTGCCTTTCATTATTACCTTTTTGGTCTTTCTTCATAAGTAAGATCAGGTTGTATTTCTGTAGGAGGATCTGCTAACACATGTGAAGGATCAGGTACGTATTTTCGAAGGACAGAGACGTGAAATACATTGTGCATCTTTCTCATGTGATTTGGCAATTTGACCTTGTATGCCACTTCACCAATTCTTTCCAGAATCTCAAATGGTCCGATAAATAGAGGTTAATTTTCCATGTTTTCCGAATCAAAGGAGGTGTTTAATCGGAGATACTCAAATAAAAACTTTATCTCCAACAGCGAATTCTACTGGTCGTCATCGTTGATTGGCGTAGTTGCGCTGTCTGTCTTGGGCTGATTTGAGTCTCATATCTCAAGCACGAATTTCTTGAAGTGTCGAGGCCTAAGGCTTATCCCAAAATTTTCTTAAATTGTTTCTTCATCTCTTATTTTGTTTTCATTTAGTTCTCATTAAAAATCATTTATATATTCATGCCACGTCATAAAATAAGGTCGGGTCGTTACATTGCACCTAGGAGATATAGCTACTCCAATCTTAAGAAAATGACCTATTCATTCAGTAACAGATTAGGGGAATGGGGGATTTGCTAGTGTTTACAAAGGGAAGTTATCTGATGGCCGTCCTGTAGTAGTGAAGATTTTCAAGGAATTGAAAGGCATTGGATCGAATTTATCAATGACGTTGCAACTTGTAAGTATCAGCAGAACTTCCTATGTTAACATCGTCATGCACATGGGATTTTGCTTTGAGGTTTCAAAAAGAGGTCTCTTTTATAAGTTCATGCCTAATCGATCTCTTGAGAAGTTCATACACAGCAAATACTCAATAGTAGAACGCTAACTAGGATGGGAAGTATTGTTTCAAATTACAGTTGGCATAGTTCAGGGAATAGAATACTTGCATCAAGGATGTAATACATGAATTTTACACTTTGACATAAAGCCTCATAACATTCTTCTTGATAAGGATTTCAACCCTAAAATATCAGATTTTGGACTTGCCAAGCTGTGCCCCAACAAATCTAGTATAGTATCAATGCATGGTGCAAGAGGGAGAATAGGGTATATTGCTCTTGAAATAATCTATAAAAGTAGAGGAAAAATTTTTAACAAATCGGATGTCCATAGCTATGGGATGATGCTTTTGGAAACGGTTGGAAAGAGGAAAATGTTGATGTGAATTTTGATCATTCATGTGAAATATATTTTCCTCACTGGATATATAAACGCCCCCAGAAGAATGCTAAACTTGATTTTAACCACACTGTGAACGAATATGAACTTGTGATAGTGAAGAAAGTGATAATCATTGGCTTGTGGTGCATACAAACTGATCACGCAATTAGGCCACCAATGACAAGGGTACTAGAAAATTTTCTAGAATTATTTTTTTTAAAAAAATAATTTATATTATGTTCATTTGGCCAAAAAATTATATATTTTCTTATGAAAATGTGTGAAATGATGGGATTCTTAAATAGGGCTGTCCTATCTATATATATAAAAAGAAATTAGTCTCCGCATTTTTCCCTCTAAAAGTGTATAAGTGAAGGTCATTTTAGACTTTTACTTATATATTAGTTAAATTATGAGAGAAACTGTATGTTGGATGTATATCTTATCTTATACTAAATATATATTATCTTCTTAGCATTTTGATGAATTTATCTATATTCAGAGGTTTTTTATTTTTTTAATTCAAAAATTTTTAATTTATATCTTATATATGAAGTATTTCCTAATTTAGATTAGACTATTTTCTTTTTAACTGATTTGTAAATCTTTAATTATTTTTTATATATAGTTACTTCTTTTGTATATAATAAATGTAGATAAATATAGTCTATAACTAACGTTTTACATATTACTAAATTTCCATTACGATATAATCACAGAGAGATATAAAATGTTTGATTTCTCAAAGTCCAGGAATAGCGATGGGTTGGGTTGAGATCGGGTATACTATACCCGTTCTCCAACTCATCAAAATTTTTTTTGTCCTATCCTCGTACCATCTCTACTTAAATCGGACACGGGTTGATATTGATAATTCCCATTTTTTTGACAAGAAATGGTTAAACAGGTCGGGTACAAGTAAAAAGTCTGATAACCTTCTCCGTCCCATTTACAAGTCGGGCCATTTTTTTTTATTCCATCCCTGACCTAATTACCGCTTAGTCAGACATTCTACGTCTTAATATGGTCGGGTACCCATAGGTATTAAGTTTGATGGGTCTTTTTACCATCTCTGTTAGGCTCACTTAATAGTATTTCATATCAAGTAAAATATAAGAACTATTAGTTAACAATAAAATAATCAAAATATTGCAGTTTAATGTGGCTAATTTTAAAACGTAATTTGATTTAGTATTATTCCGTGCAACGTACGAGTGAGAATTTAGTATATCTTTACGTGGGATCATTCATCAATTTTGTAACAAGTGGAATTATGTCCATTTAAACATTGTTTTCCTTGTTGTGACTTTGTAACTTCTTTTTTTTTTTTTGACAACCAGAAGATAGTTCGTCTTATTCATGACATCAAACAAAAGTGCATTTATTAGAACCCTAAGAAAAATTCAAAGAAAAATCTAAAGCACGATGAGCTAATAGATGAGCTACTTTATTAGCTTCTCGACCTATGGCTCCAAACTGACATGCTTTGAACCCCCGGCTAAGAACATAAGCTCACTCCAAATTTGGACTTTTGGCGGCTCGGTACTCCAGCTCTCGTAATATGCGTATAACATTCGATGAATCTGACTGAAACACCACTCTTCTGAATCCCCATTCTATAGCAATCTGGACACCCTTTAACAATGCTCTACACTCTCTTCCATGCGGATCCAGACGCCCCTCCACAACGTTTGTAATAGCACAAATCAATTCTCCTGACTCGTCTCGACAAGCCATTCATATCCCAATTCTGTCAATGCCCCTAACCGAAGCATCAACATTAACTTTAATCCATCCCTCCATTGGTTTCTCCCACCCTCGAACTCGCCCCCCACTCTCAGTTGGCATAACCTGTCGCTCCTCCCCTCCATGAACAGAATTGTATTCATTAACAATCAATCTGTCTCCTCACAATAGTTAACAATTCTCCCAAATGGGACCCTTGCAAATTGTCAATAATCGTAGAGAACCCACTGTTTATCCATACCTGTTCAACCAACGGACAAGCGAACTCCCCTAGCCAAATTCCGTTCCAAATGATACCTAGACCGCACACTATAGACCCCATTTGACTCAAAATGCCACATAATTTCATCCTCCGTATCCGGGTTTCCCTATGGCATGCCTAAAATAACATCAACATCAACTGGGTTAAACCATTGTCTAATCATTTCCGTCCTTCATTCTCCATTTATATCCATAAGCTCCTCTACCTTCATTAAGTGGTCTTCCCATGTTGAAGTAATGGGTTGAAAGTTGAAAGGCCGTGGCATCCATTTACATTCATAAGCTCCTCAACCTTCAATTAATTCGAAAGTTGTAACTTTGTTTTGTTCTCTCTTAATTATTAAAAAACTATATCCAATTAAAATAAAAAAAATTACCTTAGTCCATCTCACAGAGTAGGCCCCACAATTGTGAGAGCGATAAGAAATTTTTTTTTTTTTATTATAAAGAGGATGGGGGAGGGGATGTTGGGGATTCAAACCCGGATCACTCCATTAAGGGGTGAGGTCCTTTTCCACTCAGACTATCCCTTGATCCCGAAAGCGATATGAAACTTTTGTTGACTTTAAATGTCTTGATTTTAATAATATCTTAAATCATTTTCATTAACTTAAAAATGTCGATTTGACTCGAGTTCGAGTCACACCTTTACTTATGCGATCTTTAAATTGCACTAGAAAATAAAAAAAATAACCGTACCATGCGTAGTTTTTTCCCTAGCATTACAATTTGATTATAGGAGAAGAGAATCAAACCATTAATTAAAAACGGCGTTAAATAACATTTTGATCACTCAACTTACCTTTTAATTTCTAAACCATCACTGAACTTCAACTTGTTACGCATTAATCACTGAACTTATAAACGTGTTACTCGTTCATCACTGATATTATAAAAGCATTTCCCATACATAGTTGAGACAGAATCTGTTAGTAAATTTAACGGAGGAGATGACATGACTTAATGGTGAAGTGACATGGCTTAAGAGCTCCACCATGTGGCAAGTGAAATACTTATATGGTCATTGAACTATTTAAACTGTTACTGATTGGTCACTGAACTTACTGTTAAGTTATTAATTCATTATTAAATTTTAATGTGTTACTAATTAGACACTAAACTTACCATTTAAGTCACTAAACCATCATTGAACTTTGACATATTACTCATTAATACTTAGATTTACAAAAATCAATTTATAATATATTGTTCGTTTCTCAAACTAATATTAACTGTTTTTTGCACACAATATTACTGTTTTTTTTTTTTTTGCATATTAACCAAGTGTCACAAAATGTTGTACTTTTTACTCAACAATACTTTTTTATTAGGTCAAAAATTAATTCTAATTCACAAAATTAATATTAATTTTTTCTGAAACTAATATTAATTTCGGTCACTTAAAATTTTGGCCACAAAATATTAATATGATTTGACTCAAAATATGATTTTGATCACTTAAAATTGATTTGACTCGAGTTTGAGTCACATCTTTACGTATGCGATCTTTAAATTGCACTAAAAAATAAAACAAAATAATAGCATCATGTATAGTTTTTTCCCAGCGTTACAATCTGATTATAAGAGAGGGAATCAAACCCTTAATTAAAGACGGAGTAAAATAACATTTTGATTACTCAATTTACCTTTTTGTTTCTAAACCATCACTGAACTTCAACTTGTTACCATTAATCACTGAACTCATAAACGAGTTACTCATTCATCACTGGACTTATAAAAGCGTTTCCCATACATCGTTAACACAAAATCTGTTAGTTAAATTTAACGGAGGAGGTGACGTAGTTTAACGGTGAAGTGTCGTGGCTTAGCAGCTCCACCACGTGGCAAGTGAAATACTTATATGGTCATTGAACTATTTAAGTTATTACTGATTGGTCACTAAACTTACCTTTAAGTTATTAATTCATTATTAAGTTTTAATGTGTTACTAATTGGTCACCAAACGTACCATTTAAGTTACTAAACTATCATTGAATTTTGACGTATTACCCGTTAATACTTAGATTTGTAAAAATCAATTTATAACTTGTCATTAGTTCACAAAATTAATATTAATTTTTTCTAAAACCAATATTAATTTTGGTCACTCAAAATTTTGGTCACAAAATGCCGTGGGAAGCGAACTAGAATCAATTTTCGACCTAAGAATCAAAATTTTATGAACTAAAATTAATTTTGCACCTAGGAAAAAAGTATTGTTTGAGCAAAAAGTCCCTGCATTTTGTGACATGTGGTTGATATGTTTTAAAAAAAAAAAGTAATATTGTGAAAAAGAAAAAAATTAATATTAGTTTGGGAAACGAACGACGAGTTGTAAATTGATTTTTGCGAATCATGGTATTAATGGATAACATGTCAAAGTTTAATTATGGTTTAGCAACTTAAATGGTAAGTTTAGTGATTAATTATTAGCACATTAAATTTTAATGATAAATTAATAACTTAAAGGTAAGTTTAGTTACCAATCAGTACCAATTTAAATATTTCAATGACCATATAAGTATTTCACTACCCACATGGCGGAGCTGTTAAGTCAGGTCACTTCACCGTTAAACTACGTCATCTCCTTCGATAAATTTAACTAACAGATTCCGTCTTAATGATATATGGGAAATGCTTTTATAAGTCAAGTGATGAATGTGTAACACATTTATAAGTTCAGTGAGTAATGAGTAACAAGTTAAAGTACAGTGGTGATTTAAAAATAAAATAGTAAATTAAGTTATCAAAATGATTTTTAACTCATTGAAGACGTGAAAAGTAAACTTTGATATCATCAGATTACGTGGGTAACACCACGTATAAATTTTACATAAATCGTTCATTAAAATATTAATATATAAATCATTCACTTCAAATCATACACAAAAGTCCCAACGGATGCTTTGGACTGTACTGCTCCGGAATTCCATTGGTTTATAGTGCATATTTTCTAGTCGATACGGTTTTCTCTCCTACTAAAGATGTTGACTCTAAAATACATTATTATTCGCTAATAAAATATCAAAATCTTTAGTTCAGACAAATTTTATCTGCAGCCAATCACTACCAAATTCTAAACTAATCTAATGACTACAGTTTAAAGTTTAAACTCAACAATATAATATAATAATAATAATAAATAATTTAATACAACTTAACAAATTAATACAAGACATTAATTAATATAATTGATCCTCAATGACGGTATTCCTTATTTATTTATTTATTTTATTTTTCTTTCCAGAATATTTTTTTTATACCGTCCATAGGTCTGAACATGCGAAATTTCTCCAATAATAATCCGCGTTTAATTCTCTGGTGTCTGCGTGGAATTGACTTCAAGTCAGCGCAAATGCTAAGTGCTCTTACAGATGGAATTTATTAATTGGTTCAAAAAATTTTCTTTCCTCTGTTTCTGTAACTGTTGATCGTCCAAATATTATTCACAATTGAACGAAATTTCTTGGCATCTTGCTATCTTTGTATTTTCTCATCAGGAAATGGGAACTATCCATTCGAAGCGTGCCAGCCTAAGAACCTTGGAAATGGCCTAAAGACACCTTATTCATTCTACACTCAATTGACTTTGCAGTCTGAAGCAGTCCCTTACCCAAGTCGTGATCAAATTATATTAAAGTCGACTGCGTGTTGTGGATATAATGCAAACGAGTTGCAGAAATTGAGAAGGAGCTGGAGATTGTGATTGGAATTATTTGGGTTAGGCATGGTCTATTCAAGAAAGCCCAATTGGGATGCTGCCAGTTTTCTGGTTTGTTTCTCTGTTTTTTATGCATTTATGTTCGAGTTAGTTGATTCTAAATGCCCAAAGAGTTTCCCCTGTGGATATCTTGGGGACTTGGCGTTTCCTCTGGCAGATTATTCACGACCTGAATGTGGGTTGCTCACCGTGGAGTGTCATGCTCATCCGGTTCCAAAAATTCACCTAGACAGTGAAACGCGTTCACCTTCGTATGAGATTGTGGACGTGATTTCTCCCAATCAAGTAGTGATTCGAAACTATGATCTTGAATTGCTTTTGAATAATAAAAGCTGTGGATCATTCTACAATCTGTCAGTTCCACGGTCTCCTTCTATTTCTGTTTCATTAATCTTCCCAAATATCACTCTGTTCAAATGCTCCAAGAATTGGAACCACCGCAAACCTTCACCCGGAACTCACATGCACTACTCAGGCTGCCATGAGTTTGAGATATATTACACCAATTCAACTGAAAATCTTGCCGCTCCATGGGGTTGTAAGTCTCTTCTCATGCCAATTAAACGGACACCTCTACTTGGACCAGATAAGAATGAATTGTTTGATCTGTTAAGCTTTGAATATCATATAGCATGGTATCTGACTGATAAGTGTATTCATTGCCACAAAAAAGGAGGAAATTGTACAACTACCACAGAGAATGAATTTCGATGTGAAGGTACTAAATATAAAATGTTTGATTCTATGTGTCACGTTATCGCACAATCCGCAGGAGAATAGATAATTTATATGATATTATATCCTTATTATGTGACTAGATGTGTTCTTCATCCTTTTTTACGATCTTATATTTGTTTCTTTGATTGAGCCTGAACTGAAAAAACCTCCCCTGGTTGACTAATGGTTGCAGAGACACAGAAAAAACGGAAGATGATTCTTCTGGCCACAGGTAAGCGTGCTAAAAGAATGCAGATTTATCACGTATTAAAGATGCCAAACTCCTGTTGTCACTTCCAAGTTCATTTAAACATGATTATTATTATGTACACCACAACAGTTTCTCCTTTCAATTTTGATCAGCAAGATTGTGATTTATCTGTTGACTGACATTCAGTGATACCTGGAACTGTAATCATCTTGGCATTCCTTTTCATCTGGTGGTATCGTAAAAGAAGAATTAGCAACACATACTTGCTTTCGAGGAACATAACCTCTGATCCCGCCTCAAAATCAGACATCGAAGGCGGGACTGTCATCTTTGGCATCCCCATCTTCTCCTACAGAGAACTTGAAGAGGCCACAAATGGTTTTGATCCTTCTAAAGAATTTGGAGATGGAGCTTTTGGAACTGTATACTATGGTAAGAATCTATTTTACCATTATGTGGCGTAACTCACTTAAATTTATGATATTTAAACTAATAGCAACCAATCAGTAGATACCAATACCTAGTTTGACTCCATTTCTATTGATTAGGCAAAATCCGGGATGGAAGAGAAGTAGCAATAAAGCGCCTGTACGAGCATAACTACAAGCGAGTAGAGCAGTTCATCAATGAAATCAAAATCCTCACTTGCTTAAGGCACCCAAATCTTGTTTCTCTCTATGGCTGTACATCTAGGCACTGCCGAGAACTTTTACTTGTTTATGAGTACATTCCTAATGGTACAGTTGCTGATCATCTCCATGCTGACAAAGGTAAAGAAGCACCACTGCCCTGGCCAGTTCGAATGGGCATTGCTGTAGAAACTGCTAGCGCATTGGCGTATCTCCATAAGTCTGATATAATACATCGTGATGTCAAGACTAATAACATACTACTGGACAATAATTTCTCGGTCAAAGTTGCAGATTTTGGGCTTTCAAGACTCTTCCCTAATGATGTTTCTCATATATCAACTGCACCTCAAGGGACTCCTGGATATGTAGATCCAGAATATCACCAATGTTACCAGCTCACAGATAGAAGTGATGTATACAGTTTCGGATGCCTGCCGTGGATATAAGTAGACATAGGCATGAAGTCAACTTAGCCAACCTAGCAATAAGCAGAATCCAAAGGTGTGCATTTAATGAGTTAATAGATCCATCTCTGGGATTTGACTCTGATCCCGAAGTGACAAGAATGACTACTTCTGTAGCAGAGTTAGCTTTTCGATGTCTGCAGCTTGAAAAGGATCTGAGGCCTTCTATGGATGAGGTTTTAACATTTTTGAAGGAAATAAGGGGCGACGATGAGTTTGAAATTGAGAAAAAAATGGTGAATAATGAAATGGATACTAATGGTATACTGAGTGTTCAAGAAGAGTAAAATTCCCTTCCTGACCCGAAACGGATGATGATGTGTTTTTTAAGGGCAAGCATATACAGTCCTCAGCAAATTCATTGACTGAGGTGGATAAGTGGCTTTTTAACTGTAGTTCCAGCGGATGAGATTTCTTTTATTGTTAATAGAAATGTATGGTAAGAATGTCCTTAAACACTGTTTTTATTGTTATCGAAAGGGTATAAATTTTCCACATATGCTTTCAGCTAAGAAAAAGTAAATTTAGAACCAAAAACAGAGAGTAAATAATGTAGCATTTTTTATATCTGGCTGTGTTGTTTACTGAACGAATAATGTGAAGGACAAATTAGGCATGGAATACTCACAGAATACTTTAAGTTTTGTGGTTGTATCCTTATTAGGAATTAGCTCCGTTTTGCGCCCCATTGATTTGGAGTTGAACTAGTGTACCCTAATTACATTTTTGCTGTTGTCTTATTTATTACAAGAAATCTGATAAGCATTTTTAATAAGTTGGAGTCTCCATGATATAGTTTCTGTACCTCAGGTTTGAGATACTCACTTGTGTGTGTGTGTGTGTGTGTGTTTCTTCATGTTAACATTTGGCTTATGGTGCATACACACTGATCCTATGTTTTGATCATCAACGAGCAGTGTTGTGGAAACATTAGAAGGAAAAATAGAATCTCTGCAATGTTAGAGTTTTGTACTCACTTCTTCCGTGGTTCACGAAGTTAAGCTATGACGACGATTGAACTTTTAAGAATCAGATGGTGTCTGAAGGCTTCTGGTGACCCTCAGCTCTTAATAATACGTGAACTGAATCTTGGCTTATTGTTAAACTCTTTCTTGTATGTTATGAGTGCTTAACATAATCTACTTTAGTTTTTATCTTTAATGTCCTTTTTTATCAATAAAAACAATATGCTGGAAGGGCTTAGTTAAATTATATTGGCAGCACAGCATATCATACAATTGAATAGTTAAATAATTGTACTTTGTTGGTCACATTGAGCTCGACTATGGATGGTACACCGATTCCTACGGTGGCTTTGAACCTTCAATTACTTCCACTCCATTAAGGCTGCAGAGTTTGGCTCTGCTGTTTGTGAAATTCTACCCCCAAAATCACTTTTATCTACAGCGAATCACTTCTAAAGTGAAATCTAATGACTATAATTTAAACTACACGATTTAATAAATAATTAACAAATTAGTACAAGACAATTGATTTCTAATGTCACTAGATTTCCACCCGTGCAACGAGTTCTAAACAAATTTCATACATAAAATATAACATAATTATGATTGTCAAGTTTAATGTTATAAAGAAACTGAAAAATACAACCTACATGGAATTAATGTATATCATATATTTACAAGTAGCATACAATCAATTCTTTATTTTGTTGACATAGTTTTAAATTCTTGTTATTAGTCCATCGATATCTCGACGAATCAATAATTTTTTTATTAAGTCTTATTTTTTATTTCATTTAGATACAATAAAATTCGATAGTATAATTCTATATTTACTTTCACACCCATGTATTTATAGACATGCTATATATGCTTCACAACCGTGTGTTTTATGGACATGTTATATTGATAAAGTAAAATACAATAGAGTAGGAGAACATAAAATCATGAAATCATACAATCGAACAAAGTAAAGTTGAAATTCATTAGGCAAATATGAGATATATCTAACCAAAATGTAACAATAGATAGAATCCAAAAAAATATTAAATTAAATGATTAAAAGGAAAAATATAATAATAATAATCTTGAAATCTCGATTGATATATTATCTATTTTCATATAATTAAAATCTATTAGGAAAATATAAGATATATCTAATCAAAATATAATATGTATATAGAGTCTCAAAATAAAAATATTAAATTAAATGGTTAAAAGGAAAAGTATAATAATTGAAACAATAATTTTTTTTAATTAGTTCCTATTTTTTATTTCATTTAAAGATAATAAAATCCGATAGCATAATATATTTTAGTTTCACACTCGTGCGTTTCACGGATACAATATGCTTCACACCCCTGAGTTTCACGGATATATTATGCTGACAAAATAAAATACAATAGAGTAGAAAAATATAAAATGATAAAATACACAATCAAACAAAGTAAAATTAAAATTCATTAAGCATATATGAGATATATCTAGTGAAATTATAATATATAGATATAGTTTCAAAATAAAAGTATTAAATAAAATGATTAAAAGGAAAAGTATAATAATAAGGAAAAGTAATATTGAAATCAAGATTTATATATTATATATTTTCATGTAATTCAAACTTATTAGTCAAATATGAGATATATCTAATCAAAATGTAATATATAGATAGAGTTTCAAAATATAAATATTAAATTAAATGATTCAAAGGAAAAATATAACAATAAGAAAAAGTATAATAAATGAACCTATACTTTTTTTTTATTATTCTTATTTTTTATTTCCTTTACAGGCAGTAAAACTCGATAGTATAATCTATATTAGTTTCACACCCGTACATTTACGGACTAATATGTTTAACACTTGTATGTTTTATGGACATATTATAATGAAAAAGTAAAATATAATATATTAGGAGAACATAAAATCATGAAATTATATAATCAGATATAGTAAAATTGATTAAAATGTAATATGTAGATTGAGTTCTGAAATAAAAATATTAAATTAATATATAAATAGAGTCCCAAAATAAAAATATTAAATGTAACATGTAGATAGAGTTCTGAAATAAAAATATTAAATTAATATGTAGATAGAGTCTCAAAATAAAAATATTAAATTAATTAATTAGAAGGAAAAACATAACAACAAGAAAAAATATAATAAATAAACCATTAATTTTTTTAATTCTTTTTTTTTTACTTAATTTAAAGGTAATAAAGCCCGATAATATAATTTATATTAGTTTCACACTCGTATATTCATGGACTAATATATTTAACACTCGTGTGTCTCACTGACATATTATGCTGAGAAAGTAAAATATAATTTATTAGGTGAACATAAAATCATGAAATTATATAATCAGACATAGTAAAAATGATTAAAATGTAATATGTAGATGGAGTTCCGAAATAAAAATATTAAATTAATATATAGATAGAGTTCTCAAATAAAAATAATAAATTAATTGGTTAAAAGGAAAAATATAACAATAAAGAAAAGTATAATAATAATAATAATAATAATAATAATAGAATAATGACATCATTAATTGAGTTTTTAAAAGAGTCGGACAATGAGAGGGAAAATCATTTTTAATTGAGCCCACAATCAAATTGAGCCAGATAAATTATTGATTAATATATAGATATCATCATATAATATATAACAAATAATGTAATATATAATACAAGAGTTTTCAATTGGATTTAGATTCTCAATTGTAATTTTTCCCGCTTATAATTTTACTGACCTCATCATGATGTTACACAATGATTTGTGCTAGGTTATTTTGATGTTGTACAATGATTTGAGTCAGATTACTACCTCTACTGATGGTGCCCTAATTGGTTTTATTTTTTTATTTTATTTATTTATTTATATAATATATAATGCAAGAGTTTTCAATTGGATTTGGATTCTCAATTGCAATTTTCCCGTCTATAATTTTACTGACTTATCATGATATTGTATAATGATTTGGGCCGGGTTATCTGGATGTTGCACAATTATTTGAGTCATATTACTATATCTACCGATAGTGTCCCAATTGGTTTTATTTTTTTATTTTATTTATTTTATGAACGCATAGTAATTCTAATAATAATGAGTAAGTGAAATTAATGCTCCGTCAATTGTTTAAAAGACGAACAATAAAATATTATTAGAATAATCATGAAATTCTTCTTTGCCCTTAAAGATGCACATTTCTCGAGAATTACTATGTTTTCATATACCTTTCCCTTATCCCTTCAGTCTTTTCATAATTTTCAAAATTCATTCTATAATTCCACCATTTCTAAAATCACAAAATTTCATAATTTTCAAATTTTCTTTTTTTTTAGAATCCTTGAATATATGAAAACCAACCCCCTAAAAAATGTCATTTTTCTAGTATTACTATTTATATTATTATTTAACGTCATCAAATGCATGGAAATCATAAAGTTGAATTAAATTTTCTCAAAATCGTGACAGTTTGCGTTTACCTTTTAAGTAATGTTCTTTACTGTTGCTTCAATTGTATAAACTTTTTTAAATTATTGTCTATAAAACTTTTACGTTGCTACTTACTATGAATAAAACTCTATATCTATAAATAAAAAATAAAAAAACCATTTTTTGTTAAAGAAATTAAAACTTAGCCACTATTGATCTCCATGATCAGGTTTCTTAATAAAAGTCTTCAGAATATAAAATAATTTAGAATTAGTGTAGTTTTGTTAATATACAAATTTTGTCAACGTAAAATTAACTCACTATTCTAGATAATGTAACAAAGAGAACACCTATGTTAAAACGAAATTTAAAAAAAAAAAAAAGGAAAACTTATAAGCCACATTTTCGAGTTTTAAAATTTAAATTTTTCTTATTTAGGGCCCGTTTGGTTAAGTTCATAAAGTGAATTTATAAAGAGAATTTATAAAGAGTGAAAATGAGTAGTAGAGATTTAACTAAAATTTAAAATGTGTGGTGATTATTGAGTAGTTGTCAAATCAATAGTAGGTGAGTTTATAAATAGAAAAAAATAAAGATAAACAAACAAGCTCTTAGATATTTATCATGAGTTTTCAATAATTTATAATAGTTTATTAGTTTTTCATATTCTTTTCTTATTTCAGTTTGCTCACTTTTTTTTTTAGCATTTATATATAATTACGAGTTTTTATAATTTTTTATTATTTGCTACCGATGTACATGTGCGATACGTATTATCAGACTGTTAACTAATAATATAAAATAAATTAGACGATTTAAAGTGAAATATAGTAAAGCATTAATCGAGCATATAAGTGTGTAACTATTAATATAGTTAAACATTAATTTAACGCGTCAAATACTAAATCAAAACAGTATATTTATTCTTTTTGTTATGCCAATCCGATAACACGTCTTTGTCCAATATTTCATTATTCATTGTTATTGATTTTTTTTTGAAAATCAGTCTTCCGTATAACGCTCAAGTGAGAGGCTAAATTCATAGTTGTAATAGTTAACTGTGATATGATTATCTGTAGGGATAGTAATAGTGCGGGTTTGCTATACCTAGACTCCCCCATGAGTCTTAAAGTCACTCCAAACCAGCCCATATATAATACCAGAGTTTTCAATTGAATTTGGATTCCAACTATAATTTTTCCACCCATAATTTTGCTGACTTCATCATAATGTTGCACAATGATTTGAGCCGAGTTATCTTGATGTTACACAATAATTTGGGCAGGATTACTACCTCTACAGATGGTGCCTCCAATTTGTTTTATTTTTTATTTTATTTATTTAATTTATGAAAGTATAGTAATTCTCATAATAATGAGTAAGTGAAACTAATGCTCTGTCAATTGTTTCGAAGGCGAACTACAAAATATTGCTAGAATAACCATGAAATTCTTCTTTACTCTTAAAGATGCACCTTTCCCGATAATTACCATGCTTTCATATACTTCTCCTTTATCCCTTCAATCTTCCCGTAATTTTCAAAATTTATTCCTCAATTTCTCCTATTCTAAAATCACAAAATTTCATAATTTTCATAATTTTCTTTCTTTAGAGTCCTTGAATCTATGAATACCAATGCCCGAAAAATGTCACTTTCTATTATTACTATTTATATTATTATTTTTTTATTATTATTTAGCGTCGTAGGTTATATGAAAATCATAAAGTTAAATTAAATTTTATCAAAATCGTGACAGTTTATGTTTACGTTTTAAGTATTGTTCATTACTATTCTTCCAATTGGATAAACTTTTTTAAATTATTGTCTATAAAAATTTTACGTTGCTGTTTACCATAGATAAAACTCTAGATCTGTAAATTAAAAAAAATCATATTTTGTTAAAGAAATTAAAACTCAGCAGCTATTGATTTTCATGATCGGGTTTCTAATGAAAGTCTTCCGAATATAGAATAATTTGAAATTGGTATAGTTATGCTAATATACAAGTTTTGTCAATACAAAGTTAACTCACTAATCTAGATAATGCAAAAAATGGAACACCTACATTAAAAACAAAATTTAAAAAAAATGGAAAACTTATAAGCCTCATTTTCGAGTTTTAAAATTTAAACTTTTCTTATTTAGATATTCATCATGAGTTTTCAATAATTTATATTAACTTATTAGTTTTTTATATTCCTTTTTTTATTTGAGTTTGCTCATTTCTATTTTTTTAGTATTTATATATAATTACGAGTTTTTATAATTTTTTATTATCGGTGACCGATGTACATGCTCGATGCGTATTATTAGACTATTAACTAATAATAATATGAAATAAATTAGATGATTTAAAAGTAAAATATAATAAAGCGTTAATCGAGCACATAAGTGGATAACTGTTAATATAGTTAAACATTAATTTAACGCGTCAATACTAAATGAAAACAGTATATTTACTATTTTTGTTATTCAAATCTATAACACGTCTTTGTCTAATATTTTATTATTTATTGTCATTGAATTTTTTTAAAAATTAGTCTTCTCGTATAACGTATGAGTGAGAAGCTAAACTTATAGTTACAATAGTTGATTTTGATATGATTATTTATAGGGATGGTAATGGTACCTGTTTGCCATACCCTGGACCAGCTCAATGAGTCTTGAAGTCACCTCAGACCCGATCTCAAACATACAAATTCATATGGCAAGTCAAGACAGGTCGGGTGATGGGGTGGGATGGGATGCTATCATGACCCATGAAAAAAGTCACGAATATTTTCCCATTTCAATTAATGTTATGTACAATACATTATTAATTGATGAACATAAAATAAAATAAAACATTTATTTAAAATTTTAATGTTCCCAATATTAATTAATATAATAACATGGTTCTTTCAATACGATAGAAAAATCCTTTCAAAAAATTAATATAATAAAAAATAAAAATAAATTGTCATAGATTTATGGGTCATCGGTCAAATTGTCATCTCTAATAATTTCTACACATTTTTAGAATTAAATTTATTAAAAATAAAAAAAAGAAATGCTTGGTGTGTCACGGGTCTGTAGGGCGGTTCTAACCTGACCTGCACCCACCCTAGACCCACAGCGGGATAGACAATGTTGCTTCATACTCGTCCTTTTCTCCCAATTAGGCGTGGCGCGTCAATTCTATTAAGGGTAGGTCTCTACGGGTTTAATGGGTTGATGGGTTAAATTATCATCTCTAATTATTTGACTGCTAATTATTACAACTAGGTTGAATGTGTGAACTTGCATAACGTGTTTGGAGGAGACTAGAAGTTTGAACTCAGGCATTTTACTACAAATATCTCATAGTAAATTGTAATTCTCATATCAATTCATAATTTTATACAATGTAATTGGTATATTGTACTTTATTTATGATACAATATTTACACTCACACGTCAATTTTAATATAAATATACACTGTTGCACGGGTAAAAAAATCTAGTTATAAATAACAGTACTCATCATTCATTTTTTTTTTCCCGAATACCTTTTTATTTTACATTGTATAATCTGCATGTCTCTGTGGTATGCGTGGAATTGACTTCAAGTCAAGCCAAATGATGAAGTCTTCTCAGTTCTTATGGACAGAGTAATAATTGGTTCAAAAAGTTTTCTTTTGTTTATTTGCTTCTGCAATTATCCAATATTTTCACAAAAGAACCAAGTTTCTTGACATCTTTAGATCTTTGTATTTTCTTATTAGGAAAATCTTCTGCAGTGAACTATCCACTCAAAGCATGCCAGGCCAAGAACCGTCGAAAAGGCCTAAAGTGAACTGAAGCATTTACCATCTTAGTCTTCAAAATAATAATAAAGTCAACTGCATGTTCTATTCACAATCTGGACGTTGCGGGTAATGCAACCAAGTTGCAGGAATTGAGAAGGAGCTAAAGATTTTGATTGGAATTAATTCTTAGGGTTACTTATGGTCTATTCAAGAAAGCTCTGTTGGGATGCTGCAAGTTTTTTGGTTTGTTTTTCTGTGTTTCATGTTTCCATCTTCAAGTTTGTTGATTCTAAATGCCCCAAGAGTTTCTCGTGTGGAGTTTTTGGCCAATTAAAGTTTCCTCTGACAGATTATTCGCATCCTGAATGTGGGTTGCTCACCGTTGAGTGTGATGCTAGTCCATTTCCAAGACTTCACCTGGAAACTCATTGGCATTTACGATCTTATCAGATTGTGGAGATGTATTCTGCCAATCTAGTACTAGTTCAAAATCCTTTTCTTAAAGCGTTTTTGAGAACTAACGGCTGCGATATATTCGAAAATTACTCAATTCAAGACTCTCCTTCTATTTCTTTTTCATTCTTCCCAAATATCACTTTGTTCCAATGCAGCAAAAACGTGAACTATCTCCAAGATTTTCTGGATTTTACATAAAATACTACTCAGGCTGTGATTACTTTGATATATATTATACCAAATCAAATGAAAATCTTTCCGCCCTAAACGGTTGTTATCCTCTTCGGATGCCAATCAAATCGGGAGTTGAACCAGAAAAAACTGACCTGTTCAGTCTCTTAAGCCCTAAATATCAGATAGAATGGAATCTGACTGATGCTTGTATTAAATTCCACAAAAAGGAGGACGTTGTAAAGCAACCAGAGGGAATGAATTTCAATGTGAAGGTATATCACAGCCATTGGTTTACATACTTCTTACTAATTTATGTTTTGCCTGCAATTGATGTTAACTTCAAAGTGTTTAATTATATGTCACTGGCAATTTGTTGTGTTATCGCTATCCACAGGAGAATACTTGATTTTATCCTTTACTACGTGAATAGATGTGTTCTTCATGCCTTTTTTAGGATCTTATATTTGTTTCCTTGATTGAGCCTGAACTGACGAAAATTCGTCCTTGTCGATTATGGTTGCAGAGAAAAAGAAAAAATGGAAGGTGATTCTTCTGGCCACCAGTAAGTGTGCTAGAAGTATGAAGATTTGTCACGTATAAAGATGTCAAAGTCCTGTTCTTGCTTTGAAATTTTTACATAATTATATCACCATTACAAAGTGTCTCCTCTCAATTTTGGATAGCAAGAAGAGATTTATCTGTAATCTGTTTGCTGATTTTCAGTGATAGCTAGAAGTTTACTCATCTTGGCATTCCTTTTTGTCTGGTGGCAAAAAGAAGAATTAGTGACACTTGCTTACTTTCGAGGAATATATCCTCTGATCCCTCATCAAAATCAGGCATTGAAAGTGGGAGTGTCTTCTGTGGCGTCTCCATCTTCTTCTACACAGAACTTGAAGAGGCCACTAATAGTTTTGATTCTTCCAGACAACTTGGAGAGGGCGGATTTGGAATTGTATACTATGGTAAGAATCTATTTTTTCATCACAAGGCACAAGTGACTCACTCAAAATCATGATATTTTAAATGGCAAGCAATCAGTACAATAGCTAGTTTGACTCCATTTCTAATGATTAGGCATACTCCAGAATGGAAGAGAAGTAGCAATAAAGCGACTGTATGAGCATAACCATAAATGTGTGGAGCATTTCATGAATGAAATCAAAATTTTTAGTTTCTTAAGGCACCCGAATCTTGTTTCTCTTTATGGCTGTACATCTAGGCTCAGCCAGGAACTTCTACTTGTGTACGAGTACATTCCTAATGGTACAGTTGCTGATCATCTCCATGGTGACAGAGCTTCCGATCTCCACTGTCTTGGCCAATTCGAATGGACATTGCCGTAGAAACCGTTAGTGCATTGGCGTACATCCTTAAGTCTGATATAATACATCGTGATGTCAAGACTAATGACATACTATTGGACAACAATTTTTCGGTCAAAGTTTCAGATTTTGGGCTCTCAAGACTCTTCCCTAAAGATGTTACTCACATATCAACTGCACCTCTAGGGACTCCTGGATATGTTGATCCAGAATATCATCAATCTTACCAGCTTACCAATAAAAGTGATGTTTACAGCTTTGGAGCTGTCCTCATTGAGCTCATACCATCAATGCCCGCCGTGGATACAAGTAGGCATTGCAATGAAATCAACTTAGCCAACTTAGCGATAAGCAGGATCTAGAGGTGCGCATTTAACGAGTTAATTGATCCATCTTTAGGATTTGACTCTGATCCCGAAGTTACAAGGATGACTACTTCGGTAGCGGAGTTAGCTTTCCGATGCTTGCAACTTGAAAAGGATCTGAGGCCTTCTATAGATGAAATTTTACCATTTCTGAAGGAAATAAGGGGCAATGACGGGTTTGAATTGAGAAGAAAATGGAGACTAATCATATACAGAGTGTTCCAAAAAATGCAAAAATCCCTTCTGCACCTGAAACAGATGATGTTGTGTTGTTGAAGGGCCGGCATATACAAGCCTCACCAAATTCTGTGATTGACAGGTGGATGAGTGGCTCTATAACTGCTAGTTCCAGTGGGTAAGATTCCTTTTACTGTTAATAAAAGTGGATGGTCAGAATGTTCTTGAACACCCTTTATATGGTTAGCAAATGGGTGTTAAGCATTTTTTTAAGTAAGTTTTGAGTCTTCGTGATATAGTTTCTATATCTCAGGTTTGAGATTCTCATTTGTTTGTGTGTGTTTTTTTTCTTTATGGTAACATTTGGCTTATCACCATACACACTAATCCTATGTCTACACCATCGATGAGCAGGTTTATAGAAATGTTAGAAGGAAAAACCGGATCTCTGAAAATCCGACCCAAACCCAACTCTTCACAGCCGAGCCTCATAGAAACTCCTTCAACGTTTGAGTTTGCACTCACTTCTTCCGAGGTTCATTAAGTTAAGCTATGACATCAATGGAACTTTTAGGAATCAGATGGTGTCTGAAGGCTCCTAGTGACTTCAGTTGTTAATATATCTTACCTGAATCTTGGTTTACTGTTAAATTCTGTCCGTGTATGTTATAAAAGCTTAATATAATCTGCTTTCGTTCTTAGATTTGTTGTCCTTTCTTGCCAATAAAAACAATCTGCTGGAAGAGCTAAGTTAAATTATATTGGCAGCACAGCATACAATTGACTAGTTAAATGGTTGTAATTTTTTGGTCAGATTGACCTCGATTATGGATAGCTCACTGATTCCCATGGCGGCTTTGAACTTTCCATTGCTTCCACTCAATGAAGAGTACACATATTAATACACTATCTCAATGTATTGCACATGCAAAAACTCTGTCCACCTTGAAATTGATCTTGGCCTCTGAATCATTTTTCATCATCTGATCTAACTAATGGTTTTCGATGACCTCATTAATTTTTGTGGTCAGTTTCTATAATAAAATTTGAGATAAGTTGATACGAACATTTCTGATTATTTTCATTCACTTGAGTTATATATTACCGTGGTAGTCCTTATCAAAACCGCTTTTATGTACAGCCAATTACTGCTCAAGTGAAATTCTAATCTAATCTAATGACTACAATAATTTAAATATAATAAATATTTAACACAAGTTAACAATTAATAAAAGACATTGATTAATTCCTAATATAAATGACAGTATTCATTATTTATTTTTCTAGAATACTTTTTTATATTGTAATAAGTCTGAACACGCCAAATTTTCTCCTGTAATCCGTGTTTAATTTTCTGTGGTGTACGTGGAAATTGGAATAAACTTCAAGTCAAGCCAGTCCAGAGGCGTGGAATCCAAATGGTGAAGCCTTCTTAGTTCTTATTATAGATGAGAATTAATTGGTTTGAAAAGTTTTCATTTCTTTGTTTGTTTCTGTAACTATCGATTGTCCAATATTATTATTCACAAGAATAAATCAAACCTATACTTTCTCGTCATCTTCGTTGTATATGACAATATTCTATCGTATCTTTCTTCTAAAAGAAAAGCTTCTAGTGCTAACTACCCATTCGAAGCCTGCCAGCCCAAGAAGGCAAGAACTGTGGAAATGGCCTAAACATAATAGGGAAATTCAATCATTGACCTATATTATCTCAAGAAATTATGTTATGTTTTATGTACAAAGTAGCAAACGATGATTTTTAATCAGGACATGCCGTAAAAGTATCTTTTCCATTGGTTTTGCAGCGTATATATTTTCTAGTCAAGACTCGTTTCTCCTACTGAAGAATTTGACTTGAAAAATACATTTGATGATGACTTGACCAGATTAAATTGTCCTCTCTGTCTGCTTCACTCTTCTAGTCTGAAAGCGTGACTTTAACTAGTCTGAAAGTGTGACTTCTTCAATCCCTTGCTATACGTTGTCACTTTGGAACAGAGGTAAAGCAATCATTCTCATCAGAACTATGGAACGACTTCAATTATTTGTCCCTTCCACTTGTCCATTTCTGTTTAACTTTCTATAATTTTCCAGGCCAACTCCCGTGTTCAACCTTGAAGAAAAACAATTTAATGGAACTTAGATAAATTAAGCAGAATGGTTGGAATTCTTTCTTCTCCTTGTTCTTAAATGTTAAACATGGTTTTTCCAAGGGAACTGTATTGGAACACAGCTGGTTTTCTTGTTTTCTTCTCTCTTTTTTGTCTAAACTTTGTCGATTCTAAATGTCCGAAGTCTTTCCACTGTGGAAAGCTTGGTCTTTTGGAGTTTCCTTTCTCCAATTACACGCAGCCTGAATGCGGGATATTTGGGGTTCAGTGCGATGCCACCCCAAATCCACGAGTTTATATAGAAAAAGAAGGCATTTAAACGTGGTACGAGATTTTGTCCAAGTCATCGCCAAATGCTGTCAAGATTCATGACCCCATCTCAGAAGCTCTTATAAAAGTTAAAAGTTGTAATCTGTTTGGGAGTTCTCCTATTAAGAGCACACCTTCTATTTCATACAAGGCATCGCCCAATATCACTCTGATCAAATGCCCCAAAAGGTCGATACCATATATCCATGGATGTAGGCAATACAGAGAGTGTACAGACTTTGACATCTATCATGGATTTTCCAATAAAAATATTTCACTCCCCAGTGACTGTTCCTTTCGTTATTTCCCAAGCAAATTGCAGAGCAAACCGGATTCAGATAACTTGTTCAGTCTGTTTACTTCTGTATATGATATACATTTGTTTCTCTCTGATGCTTGCATCAAGTGTCATAACAAAGGAGGGCGGTGTACAACTACCAAAACGGACAAGTTTCGATGTGAACAAGGTACCATGGAGCATTCTTTTATGTGCTTTCTCTTGATTTCAGGTTTTTTCCAGCAATCCAAAGCGAGTTTTAATTGATTGGATTAGTGAGAATGGTTTCTCTTGGTGGTCTTTTATGTGCTTTCTCTTGATGGTTTTGATTTTCTACTGTCAACTGGGCCTGAACTGACATATATGCTAATATGGACTACAGGTGCCTGGAAAAAAAAATTTGATTCTGGTTGCAGCCACAGGTAAATATACTCAAAGGTCAACTAACCAGTTTTTCCCCTTTTTGCCCTGTTAGCATTCTATTTCTGTCCGATCATGTCTACATGTTTTATGGAATCCATTAGTACTACAAAATCTGGACCATTCTTTTTTACTATGGTAATCTGCCATTTATTCCCAACATGGTTTTGCTTTTAAATTTTTCGCTATTCAGATCTTGCATTCTTTGTATTATGATTTTCATCCATACTGGGGAGTATAGTCGTCATACTAAGTTTGATAGTCTTTTTCGTCTGGTGTTATCGGAAAACAAGAATTAATGAAGAGTGTTTGCTTTCAAGGAACATATCCTCTGATCCCTCATCAAAATCAGACATTGAAAGTGGGGGTGTCTTCTTTGGCATTCCTATTTCTCCTACGAAGAACTTGAAGAGGCCACTAATAGTTTTGATTCTTCCAGACAACTTGGAGATGGGGGCTTTGGAATTGTATACTACGGTGAGGATATATATTTTTCATCACGAGGCACGACTTACTCAAAATCATGATATGTATGCGGCAACTAATCAGTACGCATAGCTATTCTAATCCATTTCTGATGATTAGGTAAAGTCTGGGATGAAAGAGAAGTAGCAATAAAGCGATTGTATGAGCATAACTACAATCGACTAGAGCAGTTCATGAATGAGATCAAAATTTTTACATGCTTAAGGCACCCGAACCTTGTTTCTCTATATGGTTGTACATCTAGGCGCAGCTAAGAACTTCTACTTGTTTACTAGTACATTCCTAATGGTACAGTTGCTGATCATCTCCACGGTGACAAAGCTAAAGAAGTACCACTGTCCTGGCCAATTCGAATTGACATTGCCATAGAAACCACTAGCGCATTGGCGTACCTCCATAAGTCTGATATAATACATCGTGATGTCAAGACTAATAACATACTGCTGGACAACAATTTTTCTGTCAAAGTTGCAGATTTTGGGCTCTCAAGACTCTTCCCAAATGACATTACTCATATATCAACTGCACCTCAAGAGACTCCTAGATATGTTGATCCAGAATATTATCAATGCTACCAACTTACTGATAGAAGTGATGTTTATAGCTTTGGAGTTGTTCTTATTGAGCTCATATCATCAATGTCTGTCGTGGATACAAGTAGGCATCGGCACGATATCAATTTAGCCAACTTAGCGATAAGCAGGATCCAGAGATGTGCATTTAGCGAGTTAATTGATCCATCTCTAGGATTTGACTCTGATCCCAAAGTTACAAGGATGAGTACTTCTGTAGCGGAATTAGCTTTCCAATGTTTGCAACTTGAAAGGGATCTAAGGCCCTCCATGGATGAAGTCTTAGCATTTCTGAAGGAAATACGGGGCAATGACAGGTTTGGAACTGAGAAGAAAATGGAGAAAAATGATATGCAGAGTGTTCCAAGAAGTGCAGAAATCCCTCTTTCACCTCAAAGAGATGATGTTCTTTTATTGAAGGACATGCATCAATCCTCACCAAATTCTGTGACTGGTAGGTAGATGAGTGGCTCTACAACTGCTAGCTCTAGTGGGTGAGATTCCTTTTACTTTTAATAGATGTGGATGGTAAGAATGACCTTAAACACGCTTTTTACTGTTACCAAAAGGGTGTAATGTTTTTACATATGCCTTGAGCTTCTAAACTGTAAATATAGAACCAAATACAGAGAGTAAATGATGTAGCTTTTTTTGACATGATTACATGAAAGATATGAGGGAGATGTTTTAGGTATGTAATCCTTGCTACAAGAGTAACAAGATTTTGAAATCCCTTTAATTTTTTTGTGCCCCATTGATTAGGAAACGAACTGTAGTCTCCTAGAATTGGTTTATTGATTCCTGTTAAGACGTGATAATTTAACCATGCTTTATAAGTTGGAGTCTCGGCGATATAGTTTATATATCTCATGTTTGAAAGACTCATTTGAGAAGCTTGTATACATCACGTGGTTTTTCATTGTTTTTGAAGTTCTCAACATAAATTCTTGTATTCTGTTGTGTTAATTATTTGTTCTTTTTGTTGCTTTTTTGGAGGTGAATTTTGGGCTGGGAATTAGGAAATGTTGTTAGAGATAGTCTGCTGGACTCCATGATTGGTTTGACATTTCATCAACTAACGCAGACCTAACTAGTCCATATTTGAATCTGACTCATCAATAGAGGGCGAGTATCAAGCCAGCAAACCATTGAATGGATGTGGCAGGAGTATCCAATCACAGTAGAAATAAGAAAATAGACAGACTTTATGCTGCGTGGGTAAGTTCGTATGGAAGAACCGAGCTTAAGATGCTTTCGGGAGGTCGTTAGCCTTCTGGTTCATAAAGATTGTTCTGAAAAATGAATATCTAATTAATAGCGAAATAAGCAGAAAATCGCTTGAAATCAATTTAGCTAACTTAACCAGGATCCAGCAGCGTGCATTTGACTCAGATCCCAAGGTGACAAGGATGCCAACTTCTGTAGCAGAGTTAGTATTCCATGTTTGCAACTTGAAAATGACATGAAGCCTTCTATGGATGAAGTTTTAACACTTCTGAAGAAAACAAGGGGCCACGAAGAGTTTGAGATTGAGAAGAAAAAGGAGGCTAATTATATAGAGTGTTCCAGGAAGTGCAAAATTCCCTCCTTCGCCCGAAACAGATAATTCTGTGTTGTTGAAGATCAAGCATATAAAATTCTCACCAATTGGACAGTAGAAGAAATAAATGTTTCAAATTTGGATTCTAGTAATAATTGGATCAGGAAGCAGCTTCTTTATAAATATATACAATTCAACAATCACAATTCAGTTTTTCCTGGTTTATTTTCTGTCCAAAATTGATTAGATGCTACTATCTGGTTAGTGAATATTTCAGTGCAGATTGGAAAATAAGATTAAAGGTATATTTCCGTCCGTTGCAACTTTTATATCCTATGCTTTTCTTTTTCTTTTAATCATAATTTGAATTGTCATCCCCATTTCATTGGTAAGAGTGCTCCCCGGATATAATTGCTTCGTTATGTCCTAGTTTTGGCCAGTGTAGGCTCTGTCACATAGATCAATGTACTCATCGCTCTTGACTCTTGAGATATGGATGATCTGCTTTTAAAATTTTTAATTTTCAAAGGTATTGAAAGTACGTCTTGAAATTGTTGGAAAATTTTCAAAGATGTATAACCTTTGATTTTCCTCTTTGTTCACCTTTAACATCCATGGAAAGCATTTTTTGAAATCATAGTTGAAATTGTATATGTGGTTTGTTTTTCAATCTACTCCCTCTACCGCTTTATGTATTAGTAAATTTGTAAAATTATATTGATCATACTTCAGAAATTTTAAATGTGATTGGTGAATTTAAGACATACTAGAGAATTTGAGGAAAAAAGGTACAGTCGGGTAAAGGTTGAACTGTCGGAAAAACTACTCTATGATAATAATATTTAATAATATATTATTATAGATTATATATACAAAATAGAGTTAAAAATACACTTGGTCACTCAACTTACCATTTTATTTATAAATAATCATTGAACTTCAACTTGTTATATGTTACTCACTGAAATTATTAATATGTTATTCATCCATCACTGAATTTATAAAAGTTTTTCTCATTCATCACTAAGACAGATTCTGTTAGTTATATTTAACGGAGTATGTGACGTGACTTAACGACAAAATGACAAGGCTTAACAGCTTTGTCACGTGACAAATGAAATATTTCTATGATCATTGACGTATTGAACTATTCAAAGTGTTACTTGTTGGTTACTAAACTTACTTATAAGTTACTAATCTATCATTAAAATTTAACGTGTTACTGATTGGTCACTAAACATGCCTTTAAGTTACTAAACCATCATTAAATTTTAACGTGTTACCTGTTAGTAACTGGATTTATATCAATGTATAACATGTCGTTCGTTTCCCAAATTGATATTAATATTTTTTTTCTTTTTTACAATATTATTATTTGTTTTTTTATATTAACAACATCTCACAACGTTTTGAGTACTATTTTGAGATAGATTGTAATTTTTTATGCTAGGTTATGCTAGCTAAGTAATAAAATCAGAATGTATTCTCTTTTTAGGACTTTTTGTGCATTGTCATATAAGTGATTATCAGAATTTATTACTGAGCTAGCATTCTTATGTAGAAAATTACAATCTATCTCAAAATAGTACTCGACATGTTGTGAGATGTGGTTAATAAGCAAAATAGACAGTAATATTGTAAAAAAGAAAAAAATATCAATTTGGGAAACGAACAACACATTGTACATTGATATCATTTTGTAAATTTAGTTAATAAAGGGTAACACGTCAAAGTTCAATGATAGTTTAGTAACTTAAAGGCAAGTTTAGTGACAAACCAATAACACTTCGAATAGTTTGATGACTATAGAGGTATTTCGTTTGTCAAATGGCGAAGCTGTTAAGTCACGTTACTTTACCATTAAGCCACGTCATCTCTTCCATTATATATAACTAAGGGAATCCGTCTTAGTGATAGATGGGAAATACTTTTGTAAGTTCAGTAATAGATATATAACACATTTATAAGTTTAATGAATAACGGATAACAAGTTAAAAATAAGTGACGATTTAACTCATACAGGATACGCCAAACTAATTGTGACTAAATATAAATTTAACTCATATAGGATACGCCAAACTATATTTACTCAAATATTTTACGTAGAAATTATAAGTCCATGTTTGCACGCTCATATATTCTCATTCTATTCAAATTTAAAAAATCAGTTTCAGGGCAATTCTAAAAAAGGAGGATTGAGAGATGCTATTAAAAAGGAAAAAAAATAAGAAAAAAACTTTAGAAAATCATCTAGGGTTAACATCCTATAAAGTAACCCAATAAAAAACAAGTAACTTTCTTTTATGGTGGGTTGCAATGGTAAGACTCGTTTCGTTTGTGCTAATAGTTGGTGCACTAAAAATACCATTTCTTTTCTTTACAAATTACAAATGAGGAGAAATGGTGAGAAGGATGTGACTTGATCTCGAATGACCTTTATAAGAGATATGTTCTACCAGGGGACTCCCCCTTAACCACCAAAATACCGATTAATTTGTGCCAAAATGGGAATGTATAAACATTACACTTCAATTATGACTTTAATTGAAGTAAAGCGGTTATGAAAATTTCATGCTTTCCAAATGATTAAGAGAATTTGTTCTAATAGTAAATGCACTTTTTTACTCAATTTTTTTAAGAAAATAGATAAAACTTTGAGTTTGAGGTCAGACTTTCAGTCACATGACACAAACTCCTATATGTTTCAATAACCAGACTCTTTTTTTTACCATTATTATTTGATTCAAATTGAATTATAATCTGGAAATTTTTAAAAAACTAGGGCCAGGTTCTTTACGGAGCTCGGTTTCTAATGAAATGCTCTCATATGGTGTGTGTCAGGTGAGATATCAGTCTGTAATTAGAGACTATACTCTGTAAGGAACCAATGTCAGTTTCTAAAACCGGACCGATCATAATCTAATCCTACAATTCCCAAATTGTATTTTATTTAATAAAAAATTTAAAGTCCACATACTGTGTCATCTAGAGCAGAATTGATTCTTTCCCATTTCTTTTTTACCCACTTGTAAAATTTGCACATTGACTTTAATACTGCAAAAGTATCTTTGTTAGCCTGTCTGGTGGGGACCGCGGTGGTGGTGGTGGATGCTTTCTTGCTGACCTGTATGTAAATACATATGCACACATACATAAAGAATGTTGGTTTATTTAAGACTGAAGTAATCGATTCTTGATTATTGGGGGCTTACAGTTCATTTCCTGTCATCAATCCGCGTTTGGTTTCTCTACGTGTTGATTTTTCCCTTCTTTATTACTTCATCTCCCGTAGTGGGAATTGTTGGTTCTTTGTCGCTGTCAGATCTTCATTTTGGCATTCTTTGTTAAAAAAAGAACACCCCACACAATTAAAGCAGGCCTTTTTCATTCGAGGTAATACCATGTTCTACTGTCTGTCT
Source organism: Nyctanthes arbor-tristis (assembly GCA_963692815.1). Lineage (NCBI taxonomy): Eukaryota > Viridiplantae > Streptophyta > Magnoliopsida > Lamiales > Oleaceae > Nyctanthes > Nyctanthes arbor-tristis. Next base: position 6,365 of record CAVNYN010205464.1, on the reverse strand, counting down.
GTTGGAATCTTATCTTTTGCATTTCTGGGGCTGTTTTATTGTCTTGCTACAGTACTTGCCCTGGTGGGATTTTGAGATCTTATCTTCAAATTGGTTTCTATGTGTCCATGAATTCTGATTGCAGATAAAATTCGAATCTTTTGGGGGTTGTTTAGGGGAATTCTTGGCTTCTGTTGCTGTGGTGCTTCTTTAGTTGGGACTGCATATAAAGTTCCAAAATTTCCTGTTTCGGGAAATCTTGAATTTTTGGAGTGCGGTTCTGGTGAAGTGCGCTTTTCCTGCCGAAAAGGGAATTGGATACGGAAAATATGGAGGCTTTTGTAATGTGAACTTCTGTTCAGCATGGTGGAGTGGTTCTATTAATGGAAAATGCTGTAATGTGAAATATAAGCTTGATTGTTTTACCTTGTTTCTTTTTCAAGATAAAAGGGTGTGCAGCTTTGTTGAACTGGGGGTTTGGGGGGACAAAGACCCAATTGGAGCTGGAAATGGGATCAAGAGAAGAAAGACATAGGCATAACCGTGATCTCGTGCCATTAGCTGCACTAATAAGTAAGGAACTAAAGATGGAGAAAATGGAGAAACCAACCATTAGATATGGATGTGCAGCTCAGTCCCGAAAAGGGGAGGATTATTATCTGATGAAGGCTGATTGCCAGAGAGTTCAGGGAAATCCATCAACATCATTCGCCGTTTTTGGGGTATGCAACTCTTTATATGAGATTTACTATTTTTTGTTTCTGACAACTTACATTTGTTTCCATTAACACAAATGAGTCAGACTGTGCATGCTGAAAGTGCTTTCCGTCTATAACATGTTTTTGAGTCCTCGTTACATTCTTGGACAACTCTCTTTGGAATTGTTAGTTTTACTACCCTAAGAAGTAACTTTGAGATGGCATTTGGCAAAATAAGTACCTTAAAGTAAACACAAACTGTTTATCTGAAATTTTAAGGCCACAAGTAGGAGGTTGTCAGCTTTAGGCCTAAATAATGCAATTTGGAATAGCTGTAGCTTCTACTGGTAATTTGTTTTATGCATAACTGGTATTCAATTTTCAGAATGATTTATCATGTCTGATATGATGGTAATTCATATATTAAATTTCAGATTTTTGATGGGCATAATGGGAATGCTGCTGCAATCTTTTCAAGGGATTATTTACTGAATTATGTTTTGGATGCTATTCCCCGTGGGCTCAGCCAGGACGAGTGGCTTCAAGCTTTACCTCGAGCCTTGGTTGCTGGATTTGTGAAAACTGATAAGGAGTTTCAGAGCAAAGGCATGCTATTCAGCATTCACTTACTTGGCGATGTAAGAGATTTTGTTATTTATTCATGTGATTCAAGAACCTTACCATCTCTTTCTCTCTCCCCCTCTCTCTCCCTCCACCTTATTCCTGGCAGGAAAAACTTCAGGAACCACAGCAACATTCGTAGTAGTTGATGGATGGACAGTGTCTGTTGCTTCTGTCGGTGATTCCCGCTGCATTTTGGATGCTCAGGGTGGTGGTGTTTCTGTCTTGACTGTTGATCATAGACTCGAAGAAAATGCAGAGGAGTAAGTTCTTATCTAGTTCCGCCTTTTACTTTTCCCGTTTCTTTCTCCCTTGGTTTGTTTAACCACCTCAGCTGAAAAAGCTTAAGCTTTTAAAGGGGGCCACACGTACTCATATAAATCTTGTATTCAAGGCGCTCTTGAACCTCAGGTCTTTTGATGAGATCTTATATCATGGTGAAAATCATAGAGCAAAATGATCAAGCCATAAATATGAAGAGAGTGGAAAATTTATATTACCATTCACTTCTTAAACTAAAAAGAGAAAGCATAAGCATAAAACAGAAATTATAAATAACTTCTTACCATAATACATTAATAACCATCTTGTCTTTCTAATATTAGAAGAGAACGTGTAACATCAAGTGGAGGCGAAGTAGGAAGGCTTAGCATTTTTGGTGGCACCGAGGTGAATTTGCTTTCTGGTTCTCACTTTCAAATTGGTCAACGATTAGGATATGGAAGTCTTTTTTCTTCACACATTCAGATTGTGTTAATCATGATTTTTCTTTACTTTGATAGATTGGCCCTCTCCGATGTTGGCCAGGGGGTTTATGTCTTTCAAGATCTATTGGGGACATGGATGTTGGTGAATTTATCGTTCCAGTACCATACGTCAAACAAGTGAAGGTAGCTAAATAAGCATTCATATTTTGCCGCTTTTCATTCAAGTATTGAAGTACCTCATCTAGAAGCTTAAATTCTTCGAGAGGAATTCAAACTAGAGTGTATAGGTTTATTTTCATTACCATGTGTAGACTGGAGTCACTTCCACAACAAGCCGCAATATTCATTAATAGGTGGCAATGAGACTTAAATTTAGAATATTTACTACCACAATGCCATGTTGAACAACCTCATCTAAAAGCTTAAGCTGTTTATAGAGGGTACAAATTCATTTATTTAAGGTATATCTTCAATATTCACACCCCCTTCTTCTCTCTCGCACATGTAAGAGTTCTAAATACTATTTTGTTTGCCTTTCCCATTACTTATGAATAGATGGCTTTTCTGTGGAATCCCTGACTTGTTCAATTGCTATGAAGCTATCAAATGGAGGTGGAAGACTAATAATTGCTTCTGATGGCATCTGGGATGCATTGTCGTCCGAAATGGCTGCAAAATCTTGTCATGGATTGCCTGCTGAACTTGCTTCTAGGGTAGTAGTAAAGGTATTTAACTTTTCAGTTATCAAATCCTTTATGCTCTTGTGTCTCCTTACTGAGTTGGTAAATCTGATTCTTCCAAAAGCATGCACAGTAAACCAATACTAAAAAGTCATACTACTTGACCTAAATCTTACTGTTCGTTCTTACACATGGTAAACCAGTTTATTGGATAATATATCATTCCACTGATTGTTGATTGTACAGGAAGCACTGAAGATACATGGGCTGAAGGATGACACTACTTGCATAGTTGTTGATATAATTCCTCCTGATTGTACAGTGCAGCCTCCTTCTCCTCCACCAAAGAAATATAACAAACTTCAAGCCTTCTTCTTCAGGAAAAAATCTTGTAAATCTGCTCATAAACTATCAAAGAAACTATCAGCGGTGGGTATAGTTGAGGAATTATTTGAGGAAGGATCAGCAATGCTAGCTGAAAGGTTAGTGCTTTCCCACCAATATTGTCAAATCATGAAAACTATTAAAGACTTAGAAAACCTGCATCTTATCATTCATTATAGTATTTTCTTATCTTGGTATTTCTATTGCATTCACTTTATCGCAACTTCATTAAATTGGTTCAAAAAGCTCGAAGGAAGTTTCAACTTTTGTTTTTTGTTTTGGAAAATAACCTCTATTTATTTTTTATTGTGGGGAGGAGGAATAATCAGCATAATATAAAAACAATGAATAATTTGACGAAGACAAAAGGTTCTGGATCTTGCATTGACATTTTTAATTATAATAATTGTGAATATTTGTCTCATACCAGCCAGGGCTCTCAGGATGATCTAAGTTGTATTGACCAGCTTTAATGTTAAATTGGTATATAGCAGAATGCTTTGACATGATACAGAGACTCTGTAGGATGGATGTTTAGCATCTCGTTTCACCAATTTGTATGAGTCTCTAAATAAATTAAGTGCATTGCTCCCCCTCCCTTCTAAATTTTTCCCTTGTTATTTCCTTTGGGGTGAGAATATGCTTATATTTTATCTTCTTAATATTGGTTATATTTTGGAATAACTTAATTCCAAAATTTCCAGAGAAAATACATAAAACTGTACCAAGCACAACTTTATACAAAGGAACCCTAGAAAATGTTCATGTGCGATCTGTGAGTCTAAGTGGAAATGAATGAAGAGGGGGAAAAACTATAAATGGTCTAAGAAATGTGAAAACCGTCCAATGTGGCAAAATGAAACCGTTGAGGGTTCTCTTGGGGCTTTATTGATTTTTACCGGTTGAAGCTTTGGTATAAATAGCTACATCCTTTTCTGGTGCTAAATATCTTGATGCTTTTGATCTATGTCATAAAAAACAGAAGGGGCTGGGGGGGGGGTTGCTTTTACGTTTTCTGCTCCAACTTAGTGAAAATCAGTTGTGAAGAGTGATGTAACCATCAATGATATTGTGCTAACAAATCAATTCTATTTTAAAAATAAAATTAGATGTACCGGAAATGAGTAGTAGAGATTTGTGCAGTACATATGCGTCTTAATAAAGGCGCTGGATGTGATTTGTTTGCTCAAATTCTGTTTCAAAATAGGATTCGTTTGCTAACGGAGTATAGATTTCGTTAACTGTAATTGGTGTATCGCTCTCGTAATTGTTGTCCTACCTGAAAATTTTGTCAAAAGCATCCTTAGTCTTCTTCTCGTTGGTGCATGATCTTCTACAACTGACTCTGTTACCATCACTTACGACTGTTTTTTTTTTTCGAAGCTTACTGTTTCTTATTTTTTAAATCTATGTTTAGGCTGGGAAGCGAAGAATGCAGTGGTCAAACACGTGGCATTTTCATTTGTGCTGTTTGCCAGGCTGACCTTGCACCAAATGAAGGAATTTCAGTTCACGCTGGTTCTATATTCTCTATGAGCTCGAATCCTTGGGAAGGTCCTTTTCTCTGTGGTGGTTGCCATGATAAGAAGGACGCAATGGAAGGAAAACGGCCAAGTGGAGTTAAAGTAGTGTAGCACTTATTCATGTTCCTCTTATTCATATTCTTTCTTTCCTTCATAATATTGTCACTTATTCATGTTCCTCTTATTCATATTCTTTCTTTCCTTCATTATATTCTTTCTCATTAATCCCCATTGTTTGTGGCCAAAAATATTTGGTTACTGATTGATGTAAATCAGTTCTATATATGATGTATCAAAAATTATGCAAATGAGCTTTCAAGCCCCGTAGCAGGACTAAGAACAAGACGGTTTATACACATATTGATAGGATGTCTTGACCTATTCAAAGACATTTGTTGTGATGTTTTGTTAAGATGAATACTTAAACGACTGTAAAATAGTTGACATTGAACTTGACGGATGATTGATACGTTCTGTCTGAGTAGCACTAATGGATTTGAAGAGAGACGTGTGCCTTCTAAATAGATGTCGGACCTACAACCAACGCTTTTAGCTATTTGATTTTTCTTTTATAAATAGTTTGGCAATACGTCCTTTATATCCTGATAAAGTTTATCCTGAAAAAGAAATGGATGCAATGCAATTCCAACTTCACATTCTCAATACAACATTTTTTTAATTTTTATTTTTTAAGAAAACAGAATTTATTTGTTGATCCAGAAAAAAAAAAAAAAGTACAAGAGAGCAGAGGGGCCACATAACCCTGCCTTTCCCACGACCACAACAAAGACAGTCACACAGAGAAAACTGAAAAACACAGAAACACCAACAGAGCTGCCAACCCAACCTTGATAAATTCACATTGTCAATACGACCTTAAACGTACAAAAAATATAACAAGTTCATCTCACCGTCTAGCAACAATTATTACGAAGTGAATGAAAAAATGGATATTACATGCTCAATGAAATGCCTGGGTTTGCTCCTCCACCCCTGCCAGACATATCCGGCTAGGCACAAAGGTGGGCCTGGCTCACCATCATGTCTCTACCCGGGTATGCCTTCAGTGGCGGAGTCAGGAAAATTTATCTAGGGCGACAAAAACAATTTATGACAACAAATTGAAACAATAGAATATGATGAAATTTTCTTTGAAGAAAATCAATCTTTTCTCTTAAAATATTTTCAATATTCATATTTGTCAAAGCAAAAATTAAATACAAATTAAACGGTAAGATTTTATTAACAATAAAAACAATTCAAAAATTAATTAGTATTATTAATAAAATAATAAACAACCTCAATTAAAAATTAAATAACTTATATTATTATTCAATAAAGGTTCGATCAACATGTTAAATTAGACAATTCAGTGAAAAAATTCTCACTAGCAAAATATATCAATCATTAATCACTAAACTTTTTGTTTCGCCTTCTAAACACTAATTGGACGTTGAAGAGCAATTATACGGATAAAGAATCTCAGAAGTGATTAAGTTTATACCTTAAATGGTGAAAAAGACAGTGTTGGTCAAGTGGATCGTGGTCGTCGACGACAATAGTAAGGAAGCAATTTACAAATTGTGCACAATATTTAAGGAAAATTCAACATTTGACTTGGAGCAAATGTAAGACGTCCATTTTAGGTTTCACATAAGTTGAATTTCCAAATTATTAGGCATGGGATAGATATAGTCATATAGATAAATAAATTCAACTGGAAAAATTTTCAAAACTTTAGGGGCAACTGCCCCCCCCCCCCAACAAAAAAAA
>CAVNYN010205463.1:0-34038 GCA_963692815.1 Nyctanthes arbor-tristis | reverse complement strand
CGGCAGCACTTTTGGTCCCCCCCCCCCTTTGGCTGCCGTTTCTTCAATGACTGCTGGAAATGGCAGCCAAAAGTGCTGCCATTTCCTGCAGCGCCCCCCCCCCCACCCCCCCAAAAAAAAAAAAAAAGTCCGCCAGAAACGGCAGCAAAAAGGGGTGGGGGGGAGTGGGGCTGCCATTTCCAGCAGCCAACACCCCCCACCTTCTTTCAATTTTTTTTTTTTAAAATTCATTAAAATATTTCGTTTTTTGTATTTTGCCATAATACTCCCAAACTTAACGGAAGAATAAACGGTTTCCGTCTCAGGGACCTTAGATGTAACGCTTTTGAAAGGTTGAGGACTCCCAGAAGGAAAATTAAATGTTGGGAACGTAATCGATAATAACTTGAAAGGTTGGGGAGGTTAGGTGTAATTAGCCCAAGATTAATTAATTAATTTATGTTAATTAATGACAGATTTCTTGTATGCAACGTTAAAGTCATTACTTAACAAGTGAAACGGCTAGAGCATAATCTTAGATACTAGTGCTGTGGCTACATTACATAATACATTTTTTTTCTCTCTAAAATATCTGGTCTTTTTCATAATTTCTATACACTAATAAAAAATATGATAAATATAGAAGTTTAACTCCAGAGAAAGATCCAACCTATGCATCTATTATCAACAGTATCAACTGAGGATTCCAGCCAACTTGCTGAGCTTGCAACCTTTTTGATAGACTCCAATCCTATTGGACATATTGTCTCTGTATTTTGCTTATTTCAATTGCAAGAAAGACTTCTGCATGGTGTAATTGTTAAGTTACTAATTTGTCCCAACAATCCACTATGTCGAAGTCATCGATGCCATATTCTGTAAATTAAATATCCACAGCCAAAGCTCCACCCAAGCACCAGTTCCAGCATTTGCTGTAATTCCCTCATGTCCTACTGAGCGGTATTTATATCTCCCTGAAATAGAAAATGTGGTTTAAACAGTGGGACATAGTGGATTTATGTTTACATAACTCCAACAGTTTTGAAGAATCTAGATGACACCAAGGCAGTGAATCGAACAGAAAAAAGATTTATGTTGCTAATGCTTTTTTGAAGACAGAGGCTTGATCTTATTTTGTTTTTTCTCCAGTATAATTTTTTGTGGTGTTGGATGATGAGATGCATTTTTTTCCGATGCCTAATGAGATTTAAAAGGCTCTTGCTATGTCTGATTTGACAGTTATTATGAATCTTGATCTTACAATCAGGGGTTTGACTCCACGACTGGCAATGTATATGACTCAAGGAGCACTCTTCTTTGCGTCATATGAATCTTTCAAGAGGTTATTGTCTTTGGAGGTTCCCCAATTGAGTTCTACACCAGTCCAGCAAGAACAAACTGCAGAATATGATTCCGAAGAATTGTATTCACCTGGGTCATTATTTACTGCATGATTTACAATGAATAAATATAGATGTGGCATTGTTTGGCCTCCACATAAGCCCTTCCATCCAAGTAGTCTAGCAAGTAGCAAGTGAATGTGTGGTAATGCTACTGGTCAAAAGAGACCTTCGTGTTTTGCATGGGTATTCAACAAGACTAAGTAGGATAATGAACGAGATTTAGTTGCAGGCACAATTGATTTTTCTGATATTCCTTACCTGGTAAGTGCAACGGCTAAGGTATATAGGCCTCTACCGCTGTTTCTTGATGTAGCTTACTGTGACACGAACCCTAAAACACTGGGGGCAATATTTATTTATTCTATTTATTATGATAGTCATTTTTTTTATTAATAATAAATATTATTATTAATTTTGGGAGTTTCTTTTTTTTTTTTTTTATTTTGTTTCTTTTTCGTGGGGCTTACACACTACACAGCATGAGGCCGCACACACAGAGGGCATGCAGCGTTCTGTTCATAATAAAAAAAAATTGAATACCATATCTGTATTATACAGATAGTATCGTATTCTATTTTCATTTGTTTTAAAATATAAATCACTTTCCTTTTAAAAATATATTTTAGTTAAATATTCTTATTTAATGTATATTGTTATTAATCAAATAGAATTATTAGTGTAGAATAATTAATAAATAAATGAAGGAGTATAATAAGAAAATGAACATTGGTATTATGTTTAATGAACTTTTAGAGTACAATTAGTGTTGGGAAAAAAACTCAAAATTTGGGTTTTTTCTCTAAAAAACCAAAATAGTGTGCCAAAAAGAAGAGGTAAAAACTGTAAAAACTGATTTTGAGAGGGAATAAACTTAAATTGGCCCCTCATTTACCCTTTTCCCTTACTCCGCTTTCAGTTTAATAAAATATCGCTACGTGTTTAATTTATATTTCTTCTCTACTTTTTTCTTTACACATTATTTAGAAATAGATTTTTTTCTATTGACTTTTTTCTTTTAATATTAATCTTGCTCTTAATACAATAATATTTATATTATATATTTGACAAATTATTATTAGGTACTTTGATAAGAGAGAAAAAATTTACTTCTCGCATTTCTCAAATTTTCTTTTGCCCTTGGAGTCAAATTGTGCTGCCATTCGCCCAATATATGACTGAACCCTTGAGATAAAAGTGCGGCAGAAAAATCCCGGCGAGAAAATCCCGGCAAAAACCGCAGTAGCTGAAGTAAATGGCTCCAAGTATATATTCAAGAAGTTCAAGCCCATGCCAATTTCCAGTCTAGAGGTACAATTTTCTCGATTCATTTCGCGTTCATATTCCCACTCACCATCCCCGAAAGCACTGATAAACGACATAGCCGCTGCTTTTCACCAAGAAAACCTCAAATTCATTGAGTCTCGAGATCTCACCCTATTGCAACCTTGTCACGTTGGGACTATTATAAATAATCTTAGATCAAAACCCGTTTCGGCTTTGAAGTTTTTTCGGTGGTCTGAGCATTTTCTTGGCTTCAATCACACACGTGACTCATATGTTAAGCTCCTACATTTATTGTTAAGCGAGCGTAAATTTGATGAAGCTAGATGGGCTTTTAGTGAAGTCATCAGAAAGTTTGGAACTTTTGATTTTAATGAGGAGGGATTCAGAACCTTCGGGTCTAATGAGACTACAGTTCATAGTTTTATCATTGAGAATTACTGTAGGAGTGGGTTGATTGATCAGTCTGTTGATTTGTTCTTTAGAATGTGTGGCATGGGAGTTCTAGTTTCAGATTATGCCTTGTTGAAACTATTAAGATGTTTAATCGAATTGAAACGCATTAATCTTATTCTCAATGTGTGTGGCAAATTAGACAACTGGTCAAAAAGTGGGCAGAAACGACGTTTTGATATATATAGGTTTGTGATGGGTGGTTTTCTGAAGAAGGACGAGTTTGAAGTTGGTTTAAAGTTTCACAGAGGAATGGCTGAGATAGGGTTTGCAATTGATATTGTTTCTTGCAATAAAATTTTAAGGAGTCTTTGTAATAATTGTATAGAAAGAGCTCATACATTCTTTCTGTTGATGCTAGAGGCAGGGCCAGAGCCAAGTGTGGTTACCTTTAGCACATTGATCTATGCTTACTGTAGAGAGCGGAGATTTGAGAAGGCATTTGAGCTTTATAATCTTATGACACTGAAGGGAATAGCTCCTGACCTTGTTATTTACATCATACTGATTGATGGTTTGTTCAAGATGGGGAAATATGAGGAGGGAAATCAGCTACTTTCTGCAGCTATAGACAGAGGGATAAAGTTAGATGTGGTGCTTTTTAGCAGCATTATTGATGCGCATGCACGGAACGGACATGTAGAAAGGGCAATTGAAATATTTAATGAAATGTTGAATGAAGGGATCCAGCCGAGCACGGTGACTTACGGTATTCTAGTAAACGGTTTATGCCAGAGTGGTCGACTTATTGAGGCTTTTGGCATCTTTGGTCATCTTATGAAACACGGTATTGAGCCCTCTATCTTAATTTACAGTAATCTTATTGATGGATTTTGCAACATGGGGTATTTGAAAGATGGTATTAACTTATTTAGGGATGCTGTCGCAAAGGGCAATGTAGCTGACATTGTAGTTTATAGTGTGCTTATAAATGGTCTTAGCAAATGGGGTCAGATGGATGATGCTCTTTCATTCTTCCATGAAGCTGTAAATAGTGGTATAACTCCAAATATTTATGTATTTAACTCTTTGATTGATGGGTGGTGCAAATTGAAGCGGATAAATGATGCTATAAATTTGTACAGCCAAATGGGTTCCTACGATGTAATCCCAGATCTGTTGACTCGTACTGTGATTCTCAAAGGTATTTCTGAGAGAGGGAGATCAATTGAGTCATTGGCTTTCTTCTTTCAACTACTCAAAATGGGGTTCTCTCCGGATGTGGTTACATATTCTGTGCTTATTGATGGGCTCTGCAAAAATAATAGTCTAACTGCTGGACTGCAGATTTTTAGGCTGATGCTTGACAATGGTGTAAAACCTGATACAACTGTCTACAATGCTCTGATAAATGCGCTCTTCAAGAAAGGTCAGGTTGGAAATGCATTAGACTTGTTCAAGCAGGTTTCAGAATATGGGTCAGAACCTGATATCGTGACATATAACACACTAATTTGTGGTTACTGCTCTGTGAAAATGTTGAATGAGGCACTTAGGCTTTATGAAGAGCTGAAACACAGACAAATAAAAGTCAATGCTATTACCTTTACTATTTTAATTGATGCATTTTGTAAAGAAGGTAGAATGGATGATGCCATCTCATTATTTTGCTCAATGATGAATGAAGGTCCAGTACCTAATGTGGTCACTTTCAGTTCTTTGATTGATGGATACTTCAAAACCTGTAATATTGAAAACGCTTTTGATCTCTATGAGGAGATGCTTCTGAAGAGAATATCGCCCACTATTCTGAGCTACAGCATCCTGATTGATGGCCTCTGCAAAAGGGCGTTGGTTGAGGAAGCATCTGTTGTCTTTGATAATGCTATACAGAGGGGATCAATGCCAGACGTGGTTGCATATACAATTTTGATTCGTGCTAACTGCAAGTTTGGACGGCTCGTGGATGCCATATCATTGTACAAACGCATGATAGATGATGGCATTCTGCCTGATTCTGTTCTAGAATCCACACTTGCGGAATATAATCTTCTAAATTCTAATGGGAAGGATTTGAACACTCATGTAAAGGGAAAAAATGGGTGATTTTCAAGGCATCTAACTCATATGTCATTGATGATGTTGTACTTTTTTTTCTTGATTCTTGTCTGCACTTCATTCAGGCAAAGTGGAATGTGGCCAAGGAACAGCAGTATCTATTTCTGTATTTCTTCTCTTTCGGCTCAGTTAATACTGTAAATTAGTAATTTGTTCAAAATTTCCGTAGGTGTGAATATGGTCGTTCTGTAGCTTTGACTGATGAGATGCTTGTTTTTATAAGTTTTAGAATGAACTTTTTATCTCTGATTTGACGGTTGATGATCTTGATATTGCAATCAGCAGTTTGCATGGAGGACTCTTCGTTGCATTATATGCATAGGTCTCTGATATATGTGTATTTTCAGTTATTGTTTTGTTATAGAATTTGGCTTGCAAATTAGGCCACAAGTAGAGGAATCTGAAGAGGACAGTTTGACAATTGTAACAAAAATGAAAATAAATAAACACGAAATGTGGTTGAGGTTTTTTTGTCCAAGCTGCTTAGCTTGGGAAATTGCTGTTCCCACCCTCGGCAGACCTAAACATTCCGTTTGTTATGCGTCAATCACTTATTTGAACTTTTTCCCTTCCTTTCTTTACCGGTGTCGGTTTACCCCCTTTCTTTTGTCAGTTTGCGTTATGTATTGCTCAGGGAATGGTTGGAGAGGGGCTCCCCAAAAAGAAAAATGTATTTCCTAAACCTTTTAAATGCTTTTAGAATGTGACACGCAACACAAACGAAGTCGTTGTAGTATAGTGGTGAGTATTCCCGCCTGTCACGCGGGTGACCCGGTTTCGATCCCCGGCAACGGCGTTTTTAGACATTTTTGTTCAGACATGTCATTTGCGCTCTTCCCAGTCTCTCTGCAGACTGCAAACGCCACCGTACCTGCCACACGATCCAACCTTCTGAAGCACTTACTGGAGTTTAAATCTTATAAAATTCAAGGAAATGTTTTATGCAAAAGCTAGAAGATATATAATTACAAACCATAGTTACTCTATTCTTTCAATGGCAAGTTAAATATTTCTTTTGATTCCATATCTAATTCTTTTAGTTACTGTATGGTATCTGTACACATACAATGAGCAATGGAAAAATGTCCAACTGAATCACTTTAAATAAGCCTATCTAAAGTCAAGTAACAGGAGAGAAGGGTGGATTCATTACAAAAGAAGGCAAAACTTCTTATAACTTCTTGTTAACTTCAGATTTCCCCTCTTCTGTTATCTCCGAATCAGTTGAGTCTTTTGTTTCTCCCTCAGCAGCACTCTGTGAATCACATTTAGACATTTGGATGATGCTATCCCGCCCAGCAGTGGTGGATGCTTTTGCAGTATGCAAGATTGCAACACAAATGGCGAATGCTTGTAATGATGATAACTGCGCATGGAAATCAACTGCATAATGTTGTCCATCTTTGATTGCTCTTAACGTTAATGCTGGTATATTATCCTTTTTCCCCTGTATGCAGATATAAGTCAGGAGAAATGACCCTGAAAACATATGATCCCGAATCAGACAGATAGAAATTACCTGAAGAAAAAGCAGGAATGGATGCTGATTATCCACTTGGATATGGTCTTCAGCTATCTGAATATTTTGGTTGCCGAGGATACTGAGAGGGCAGGCCAGGTCCCAGCCACCGCAGTCACATCCTCCACCTAGTTTCCAACGTTCTAGTAATGATGAAGGGCCACGGCTTTCGACAATCGGTAAACTATGGCTTCCAGAGGGAATCACAATATGAATATTTCCAGACGGACTGTCAGATGTTGCTGCCTTTCTATTCAGAAGGGACTCAAGTTTAGGAGACTCTCTATTCTTGAGTGGGACTTGCATAAGTATAGCTGCAATTTCAAGCTCTGGATGCAGTTCTGTAGCTTCCAGAGGACAGGCGGTTGATGAATCTAGGTGACTACTGACAAGGGATGGCTTAGATTGATCTTTAATCCATTTTTGGGACGAGAAATGGTCCATCGTGCAACTACTCAAGGATGAAATTTCATTGGAAGCTAATTGTTCTCTAACAACATCTGGTGATGATGTCCGTTTTCCTGGAGGGGAAATGTCATACAACACTAACTCTGTCAAAATGGAGCTGCCAAAGTCTCCAACTCCTTTTAGTTCTGCACATATATAACAAGAAACTTGCATTTGACCTACAACAGAAGATTCTCTACTGTGAAATGAATGAAAGGTGTAGCCCCGAGTTAAACCATTTTCCGGTTTCCATGTTGTTGCAAAGAAAACATCTTCAGGGCACTTCACAGAGAACTCAAAAAGAGGCACACCATGTTTATTCTCCAACTTGAGAATGCCGAGCAGGTTTGCCGGATTAGAGTGCAAAATCCAATTCTTCTCTTTCAGTTCAGACTGAGAACTGGACTTTAATGGATGCAACTTGTTTGAGAAGTCTTGTAACAGGGATTTGCTATTCTTTTTGTCGATTTTGAGGCTAACCTGCTCACTTATTGTTTGGTCGCAAGGCTTTTTAACAGAACTTAAAGGACTTCTCTGAGACTTGGATTTAACAAACGGCTGAAACATCTTGCGGACAGTACTAAGTCGACCACCCTTAGAACTGCTGGCTCTTGAATTATCACTTTCTGATTGAGCAGGTGAATGGGGCAAAGGAAATCTTGCTGATAATGATCTTTGCAAAATGGGAGCAGAAACTGCATCACGAGTGCTTCTTCTGCCATTTACAAGATCAGACACGAGCTTAGGACGCCAACCCTGCTGAATATCTGCATTGTCCATCTCATAGGCTTCTTTGGTAGGTCGGTGGCCCAAGTTTGAAGAAGAACCATTTGGTGGGAATGGGATGTTTCTTCCTGAGAGAAGATGGGAAGAACGAATCGAGAAAGATCCTACTCTATTTTCTGAAGTTAGCGACATTTTCTGAGGAATTAGCCGGTTCTCCACAAGAGAACTGCCTAGTGAGACTCGGTTTTTCTTCCTTCCCTTAGCAGCATCAGCGGCACTCCTCCTCTATATCACTTCTTCAGAAATTTCATAAACTGATTAGGTCACTACACAATCCACCGCGACTGCAAGTAAGAAAATCTTGATTGCTTTTCCGGAGAGATCGGAAGAGCTTATTTACTTCCCATTTGATTTTCTACTTCCAACTGTAGAAGGATGCCATGGAGTTGGTAGGATGGTTTTCGGACTTCCATCGTAAGCCACTTTAGAATAAGAATACACATTAAATGCTGAAAAAACTGAAGTTCATGACAACCATTAATGCATATATCTCAGTCAGTAAACAATCAAAATAGAATGGACCATTCTAGTGTAAAAGTACAAATATGAAATAATACAAAATTAAAGCCATACCCATATTTTCAGGCTGAGAAACAGGAGTGACCACTATAAAGCCAAGAGAATTCAAGACATTATCCAAATTTCTACGCTTGATTCATAGATTTAATGTTAGCACATTTCCAGAGCTTATACCATAATACCAAGATACCATAATTGTAACAGATAATTGGACCCTACTAATAATTGAAAGCTTAATAATATTGTTAAGAGAAACCTCAAAACAATCAGTATGATTCCACTTGAACTCCATAACAATAATTCCGATCTCAAAAAGACTACGCAACCTATTCCCCTCTGAACTCTAAAATATCTAAAATAATTGAAGATAACATTATTATTATGTATACTTGCATTATAAGGCAATAAAAGCAGAGTTTGCAAGGAAAATGAGGTACCCCACTTCAAATAAGAAAGAAGTGAAACCAAAGAAAAACCCAACAAACTGACACCAAAAGCAATCAATTTCGGCAATCTTCTGAGCTCAAAGGCAATTTGACACCAATTTCACAGTCACCGTCAGCGTACTGAAATTGGTTCGACCCATTAGCCCAATTATTTTGCAGAAGTCCACTACGTGGGTCGATAGACGGAAAGCCCCAATGAACTTGGTCCATTAAGCAGACAACGAATTGATAGGCCCAACAAACTTGGCCCAATTTTGTGGTGAGCCCAATAAAATATAGGTAATTTTTACTCTATGTCCCCAACCTTTCAATTTTGTATCAATTTTGTCTTCATTCTTTTTTTTAACCTACTAAATTTCCAACATTTCATTTATTATCGTGTTATGTCTTGAGCCTCACTTTTCATCTCCAACCTTTCAATTTTCATCATTAACTCTTATCAAAATAACTATTATACTTTTAATTCTTTATTTATACTATTGGGCATTCTTGGAGGAGTAGGGGGGTGGAGTGGGTGTTTTTTTTAATATTTTTAAATCTTTTATTTTTAAAATGCCAAAAGATATAAAAGTAATTTTATTAAGAAATTAACAACAATGTTGACGAAATCTATAAAAAAACATCTATCATGCGAATTTATAAAACCTAAAATACTCAAGAGGTAAAAAAAAGGTTGAAAACATAGTCAATTCTTAACTCAATTGTGTAACCCTTTACGAAAATTAATTGTTATTAGATTTCATATTACGAAAATGAATTATTATTAGATTTCATAAAATGGAACTTACAAAAATAGCAGTCAACAAAGGTAAGAATGGTTACGTAGCACCGGTTTTAACAGGTTGTCCCTGCGACAAATGGATGTGGTTTCTTATCCAGAAGAATCTCCCCTCCTGGCTAGATTTTCTTCTTCAAACACTGGAGCTCTTCCGATCTAACGAAATTGCAGCCATGGATATTCTTCCATATCTCTCGCGCCTCAAACTATCCCCCAATCTCAGTTTCACCACTTGCAGCTCTACCAACATTCGAACCAGCATCTCTCCCCGTCTCCCCTTCCCCTTCCAAACCCAACACGTTTTGTTCAAATCCGTTCCCGGTAGCAGTAATTTCTCACTCTCCGCCACAATCGAAAGCCACGAGTCCGTAAAAGTATACGGCGACTACGACGAGGACGAGAGTTATGGAGAAGTGAACAAAATCATTGGAAGCAGGGCACTTCAAGATGGGAGCGCCATGGAGTACTTGATAGAGTGGAAGGACGATCATGCACCCACTTGGGTTCCCTCCGATTACATCGCTAAGGACGTGATCGCCGAGTACGAGGCTTCGTGGTGGAACGCCGCCAAGAAAGCCGACGAGAAGGCCCTCCGGGAAATTATCGAGTCTGGCGATGGGAGAGACATTGACGCCGTGGATCCAGACGGTCGGACGGCGCTTTTATTCGTATCCGGGTTGGGTTCCGAGCAGTGCGTCAAGCTGTTGGCCGAGGCCGGCGCAAGTGTCAACCATAGGGATAACAGCGGCGGTCTGACGGCCTTACACATGGCCGCCGGTTACGTCCGGCCGGGGGTGGCGAACGTTTTGCTGGAATTCGGGGCAGACCCGGAACTGGAAGATGACAGAGGAAGAACGCCATTGCAGTTGGCGAGAGAAATTCTGCAGGTGACGCCAAAAGGGAATCCGGTGCAATTCGCCAGGAGATTGGGATTGGAGAATGTGATAAGGGTATTGGAGGAGGCCATTTTCGAGTACGCAGAGGTGGAGGAGATACTAGAGAAGAGAGGAAAGGGGGAGAATGTAGAGTACTTGGTGAAATGGAAGGATGGGGAGAATAACGAGTGGGTTAAAGCGGCATTCATCGGCGAGGACTTGGTTAAGGACTATGAGGCCGGGCTCGAATATGCGGTGGCTGAAGCCATTGTGGATTCGCGTCCAGCCGAGGATGGGAAGATGGAGTATTTGGTGAAATGGACGGATACAGAGGAGGCTACTTGGGAGCCGGAAGAGAATGTTGATCCGGATAGATCGGAAGAGCGCAAGTTGACGAGAAATATAGCCTAAAACTTGATTTTTTATGTGTGAGAGGGGATGGAGAGTTGTGGAATGTGATCGGATTCTTTTGGTAGCTTGTAATTCTTCTTTATGTACCAAAAATGCTTGGCTTCTTGAGAAGAATTCAATCCATTATCATAAATTATTCTTTACAAGTTTTCGAGTTATTTCAATAATTCCAAAATCACACTTCAACTTTCACGCCATGCATCTTCTTTCTCGGGTCCTCCTGCAGATTGAAAGCAATACTCTCCTATACGGGAGATGGTCTTTTGAACAAGAAGATCGATCTCGTGCCCTTTGTCTTCTTGATAATCTTGACGGGTCAGCTTAAAAAACTTGTTCTCTTTAGTGTCATATACTTTCTGTATGATGAAACCAGGATGTTCCGATCTCTTTGGAATCTGCTTATTGGGAGGTATGAAGTGCACAATACACTTGTGCATGGGAGATTCTGCAGGAACTTCATCTTGACCGAAGCTATAATATAGTAGCCTGGCATCGCTTGATTCTTGATCCCCACAACCTCTTTTCTCTGCCTTCTCTGGACGATATAACCACTGCCCTGTTACCATCATGGCTCCGTCAAGGGTCTGAGTAATGTCCTATGCACACAGTAAGATGTTAACAAACACAAATTCATCCTTAATTAAATCAAATTTAATTATGTCACTTGAAACATAAGTTTACATACTTCCAACACAAAATCATCAAATGGTTTTCAAGCTAAATTAACTGGTAAGGATTTATTAGGAAAGAAAAGAAACATTGCCAGGTTGAGGGTATGAGATAGTGTAATGGATCCGAAATCATAGATAAGATAGTTTAGAAGTTGCACCACTTTGGTATACGAGTGTACCATTATGAAGTTTTAGATTGAAGATGACCTAAGAACAAGATATTGCGGGCAAGTAGAAGTTCCATAACAGGACATTGTTGTTATTACAAATTTACAATGGTGTATTACTGCAAAATCCAAGTGAAATGAAAAGAAGAAAGAAAGAAAGAAAAAAAAAGAAGAAAAGAGGAAGTTGCGGTGGTGAATTTGATCTTCAATTCATTTGTCCACTATAAAGACAGAACAAACCTAAATGTGAACTTCAATTCATATGTTAATAAATAAAGACTGAACAAACCTTAATTATGGCCACGTAAGGATTCCGAGTTCGACGTTCAGTAACATCAGGAACTAGGAGTACAGAATCCTACTGCAGAGTATAATAAAACATGAAGAATATAGATGAGGTCAATTAGCGGGAGTATCATTAACGGATTCTTGTTTAGCTATTATTACAAAACCAGATTATGTGCTCAAAAGCTATAGGTGTGATATTGAGAGTTAAAAGAATCCCCAGTCTGATTCCAGAATTGAACCGAACCTGTTTCTATGGTTTTTTGGTGAGATCAAGCTTGGAAAACATGTGCGCCGAAGAATAAACGGGCCAAAAATTGCCACCACATGTGGCTATAAACAGCCAAAGATTTTCCTTTGCACCAAAACAATCTCTTTTCTCTCTTTCTTCCTCCCTCTCTCGCCCTCTCTCCCTTCCACCTATACAAATTATATCTTAGTCCCCTATGTTTTAACCTATGTCCACTTTGGTTACCCAACTATCAAATACATTCGTTACACACAAGAGAATTCTATATCCATGCACTAAAATAATAAAAATAGTGAACTATCTAGCTATAAAGGGATTAAGACATAATTCTAAATAAATAATATATCCTTTCTGCCCACATTTAAATTTAAGAAGACGAGCGAAAATTCGAAGGCATGATGTGTTAACGAATGAGGAAGCAAGAAAAGAAGAAGTTGATGTTACAAAATAATCCCGATTAGGGATTTAATGTGAGTGATCTTTACACCCTTTATCATGTGTTCTATGAAATATTTGAGAAATATCCATGTGTTACATGTTCTTTGATTCAAGATGATGATGGTGCTATTATGGGAGAAAAATCACATATTGTAATATATGATAATGCTGTTATGATTCAAGAAAGTTCCTCTAATGTCAAGTATTATTCATGATGAACCATGATGACATAAATTATGCTATATGAAGTGTATATGTAATTCAATTCATGTCATACATAGCAATTCAAGTACAAGTACTTTTTCAGAAAATGAATTACATCTAGATTTTTCTTATCAGTTTCAGAACAGAATTATGTTCGGTATGTGCCAAGGCACTTCTTTTCAGTTGGGTTGTGGGAGGCTACCAAGGTAGTCAATAATCAAGCATTTAGAATCAGTTATGGTTTTGTGAGGAACCTAGGTAATCTTTGATCAAACCTCATATTATGTTATAACCGAACCAGTTATATTGAGTGCTCAGGGTAAGACATGTCTATGATGTAATTCGCGCCTAACCTCATGTTTTTAAAAAGAAAACTTACATGTGTAACGATTTCTCACTGAATATTCTATATTTATTCTTTTCCATGTTTTTCAAATTTTATGTACTTGGAAACTATGTGAATCGAGCTATCAGGAAGTCTCGGGCACGGGTGCCTACATACCAATGTTACTGAGTCAAGACCTATGGGGAATGGCCGTCTCATCACTGCGAACCGTTGGCTATGACTAACATGTAACGACCCAGAAAATTCGCGTGCTTGTTTTATGACTTTTAGTATTGAGAAGAATGACTAAAAGAGAATGAATAAACACAAATACGTTAATATTTTTATAGACGACTTTAGTCGTTCATTTTAAAATATTTTAGCTTTTCATATCATTATCAATTTTAGAGTTTTTGAAATTCTATTATATAGTACTTCACAAGAATTCCGCATAGACACTAAAAACTCGTTATTTGGACTTCATTTAGCTTTTTAAAATTAAGTCAAAAGATAAATTGATAAAAAGATGAAAAAAAAGAAGACAATACATGATTGCCTAGTGGCAACCAATGTAATAGGAGCAACAAAATCTCACATGAAAGAAAATGTGGAAGGATTTCAAGTGGAATAAATGGCATGCAATGACTTGGAGCCAATTGTCAAGAAATAATTGGAACCATATGCCTATAAATAGGCGTAAATAATTTCCATTTCCTGAAAGCAACCGCCCCTCTCTCTCTCTTCCATTCTTCTCTCTCTTCCTCTCTCTAACATTTATATAAATTACTTCTTGGCCATTTATAGTTTACTTTATAGCCACTTTAGTCCTACAACTATAAAATATATTCTTTACATAATGAAATCTTATACTGTATGTACCAAGATGATATCGGGAGTAAGCTATCCACATATAAGTGAAGTAATACATAATTCTAAAGAAGCAATAGAATGTCTTGATACACACTTAAATTGAAGAATGCAAGGGAAAAATGAAGGCATGGCGTGCTAAAGGAAGAAGCAAGAAAAAAAGAACTTAGTAATCCCGATTAGGGATTTAATGTGAGTGGTCTTTACATCTTCCTATATGTGTTATTTGAATATACTTGTAAGAAATATCTGAGAAATATCCATGTGTTACATGTTCTTTAATTCATGATGTGATGGTACTATTATGTGAGCAAATTCACATGTGATAATATATGATGATGTTGTTATTATTCAAGAGATACTCTAATGTCAAGTATTATTAATAATGAATCATGATGAGATAAATTATGCTATATTATGTGATTCAGTTCATGCTATGCATAGCAATTAAAGCACAAGTGCTTTTTCAGAAAATGAATTACATCTAGATCTTCTCCAATAGTTTCATAACATAATTATATTCGATATGTGCCAAGGCACTTATTTTTAATTAGGTTGTGAGAGGCTACTAAAGTAGTTGATGCTCAAACCTTCAGAATCAGTTATGGTTTTGAGAGGCACCTAGGCGACCTGTGATCAAAGCTTATGTTATGTTATAACCGAACCAGTTATATTGAGCGCTTAGGGTAAGACAGGTCTATGATGTAATTCGAGCCTAACCTCATGTTTTTGAAAAGAAAACTTACATGTGTAAAGATTTCTCACTGAATATTCTATATTTATTCTTTTCCATATTTTTCAAATTTTAGGTATTTGGAAACTATGTGAATCGAGCTCTCAGAAATTCTCGGGCACCGGTGCCTACATGCCAATGTTATCTAGTCAAGACCTATGGGGAATGACCGCCTTATCACTACGAACCGTTTGCCATCACTAATATGTAACGACCCAGAAAATTCACGTGCTTGTATAATGACTTTTATTGTTGAGAAGAAGAACTAAAAGAGAATGAATAAACATAAAATACGTTAATATTTTTATAAACGACTTTAGTCGTTCATTTTAGAATATTTTAGTTTTTCATATCGTTATCAATTTTAGAGTTTTTGAAATTCTATTATATAGTACTTCACAAGAGCTCCGCATAGACACCATGAATTCGTTACTTGGACTTCATTCAGCTTTTCAAAAATAAGTCAAAAAATGAATCAATAAAAAGACGAAAAAAAGACAATACATGATTGCAGAGTGGCAACCATGTAATGGGAACAACAAAATCTCACATGAAAGAAAACGTGGAAGGATTTCAAGTGGAATAAATGGTATGCAATGACTTAGAGCCAATTGTCAAGAAATAATTGGAACCATATGGCTATAAATAGGCATGAATATTTCCCATTTCCTGTGAGCAATTGTCCTTCTCTCTCCCATTCTTCTCTCTTTCCCTCTCTCTCACATTTATATAAATTACTTATTGTCTATTTATACTTTAGCTTATAGTCACTTTAGTCCTACAACTATAAAATATATTCTTTACATAATGAAATCTTATACCGTATGTACTAAGATGATATCGGGAGTAAGCTATCCACATATAACCGAAATAATACATAATTCTAAAGGAGCAATAGAATGTCTTGATACACACTTAAATTGAAGAACGCAGGGGAAAAGTGAAGGCATGACGCGCTAAAGGATGAAGCAAGAAAAGAAGAACTTAGTAATCCCGATTAGGGATTTAATGTGAGTGATCTTTACGCCCTCCTATATGTGTTATTTGAATATGCTTTTAAGAAATATCTGAGAAATATCTATGTATTACATGTTCTTTGATTCATGATGTGATGGTGATACTATGTGAATAAATTCACACGTGGTAATATATGATGTTGTTATTATTCAAAAAATACGCTAATGTCAAGTATTATTCGTGATGAACCATGATGAGATAAGTTATGCTATATTATGTAAACTATATGATTCAGTTCATGTTATGCATAGCAATTAAAGTACAAGTGTATTTTTCAGAAAATGAATTACATTTAAATCTTCCCTATCAGTTTCAGAATAGAATTATGTTCGGTATGTGTCAAGGCACTTTTTAAGGTTGTGGGAGACTACCAAGGTACTCTATGATCAAACCTTCAGAATCAGTTATGGATTGGTGAGGCATCTAGGTGACCTACGATCAAACCTCATGTCATGTTATAACCGAACCAGTTATGTTGAGCGCTCGGGGTAAGACAGGTCTATAATGTAATTCGGCCCCAAACTCACGTTTTTAAAAGAAAAGCTTACATGTCTAAAGGTTTCTCACTGAATATTTCATATTCATGTTTTCCAAATTTTAGATACTTGTACTATGTGAAGTGAGCTCCTGGGAAGACTCAGACACGGGTGTCTACATGCCAATGTTATCGAGTCATGACCTATGGGAATAGCCGCCTCATCACTGTGAACAGTTACCATGACTAATAAGAATAATTGAAATTAAAAGAATAACCAAATTGACGAACTAACATATAAAATGGACAAATTGGATACGGACATACTTATGCGTTTGGGAGTATTGATAGAACAGAACCTATACTGAACCCTGGCTAGATCTTGGACAAGGTGTTTCAAGTGGACTTATTACAGAGATCGGAAGAGTAAATATTGAAATAATAACACCTAAACCCTTGCAAGGAAAAGAAAGCAAGTGCAGCTCACGAATAGGGCGTTACAAGTGGTATGAAATGAGGTAACTCATGCACAAGTCATTACAAATGGTATCAGAGCAATAAGACGGTCCCCTCGATAACAAGACAAGCATCCGTCCTAAGGTTTCTTAAAGAGCTCGGTAAGTTGTGTTTATGGTTTATGCGAAATTTTATTATTAGTTATTGTATTTTTATGGTTATCTTGAATGATAAATTATAGCACAATTTATGAACCATTATAAACTTGTTATTTTATAAGAATGTACTTAAGCCAAGCTCTTAATAAACTTAAGGAAAACAACTTAAAGAAAGAAATGACATTAGAAAGTTAGTATATCGTGTTTTTAATAGCTATGTCAACACCGAGTGCTACGAGGGAAATAAATGGAAACTCTAATTAATGAAATTGTATAAAGACAAAATTTAGCATTTAATTTATTTTGATCTATGGCATGTAACTTCTAATATACGGTAGTATGATAATGCAATAATAGTGAGAGGAGTGACATTTTTTATATAGTAATATAACCCCTCCTTGCTTATCTAATAATCTTTTGTAATGGTGACCATAATGAAGTAATGAAATGTGTATGAATTATGTTATTGTATTGTATATCAATGGAAAGAACTTATGAAGAAGCTTAAAAATCAGTAGTGGGATAGATTTCGAACTCAAAAATTGAAGGAACTATGCTATTGTTGTTTCAATAATCAGTATCGATATTTCTGTTTATAACAATAGAACAGAAAGTATTATAACTAATCAAAAGTACTGATACATCTTTTAGTATCGATAAAACCAAAAAAAAAAATTGTTGTGGCAATTAAAAGTATCGATAATACTATGAGTATCGATAAAACAAAAAATTGTGATGGCAAACTAAAGTATCAAAACTTTTGCCAATATCAATAAAGCCAAGAGTTGTATGGCCAATTAAAAGTATCGATACATGTTTCAATACCGATAAAACAGATAGTTACTTATGCAACTGAAAGTATTGCTATTGCTGCTAGTACCGATGCAAAGGAAAGAACGAGAATTTGACTAAATAAAAAGAAAAATCTTGAATATAAATATCAAAGAAGCAAAATCTAAGGCACATCTTTTCATTTCTAGGAGTGTTTGTATAACTTCTATCATCTATGCGTCATCTTCTTCTTCTTCTACATTATTTATTTCATTTACAAGGATATTTTATGCGCTTCATGATAAGTTTACATTGTTACTATAACAGAAAATCAAAGTTTACAATTCGTTCAAAATATGTATTCAATAGTGTAATTTCCGTTAAACGATTCTTTTCCTTATATTTCTTGATATAGTTTCAAAAAGTAATGCTGGTCGTACGTTCTACCCTTCTAAAAATTCTTTAATTCGACAAAAATAATGTGCACTTGTTAGCTCAGTGAACTATACATATTGATATTATTTACCGAAGAACCAATAAATTATGTAAAAACCAATGATGTTCAGTTTTAATTATATAAGAAAAATTATTTATCAAGTGGAAGTGCAAAATAAAGTAATGTTATACTTTCTGAAATTAGAATTTTATTAAGATTGTAATTCACTTCTTATGCTTTTTTTGTGTTTCCTTTTACTAAATTAAGTATAATGAAAGAAGTGTAACAATTAGAGTTTTCCTCCTTGTGCCACATTTGTTTTTACTTCTTAACTTAGCATGACAAAAGAAATGAAAGAACTTAAATTGCCCCTTGTGTTTTGGAAGATTAATAATGGGTCTCCAAATTAATTTTGGTAAGGTCATATGTATGTTCTTTAACTTAAAATAGACGATATTTGAGTCTATAAAGTTCGGAGAGGTTAACTGTAACGCCTCGAGTTCTGAATACCCAGAACGTTAGTTAAATTTTTTTCTAACAACTTTTCAAACCATCTGACCGCTAGAAATTAATGGTAAAGTGCGAGAAATTCTTATAAAATAGCAAAATTTGTTCTCTATACAAATCCCCAAATCAAATGTATTAATGTCTTGATGATAAAATCTTAAATAAAGCTGAAATCAATTAATGGCTGATCAATAACTAATATCCACCACCATACGCGCCACCGGCTTCAGAATTTGAAAATTTATCAATTTATGAAAGGGGTGAATATTTCATAGAAATACTCAATAGGTTCAGCGCATATAATAGCCAACTTAGATAGCAATAGCACATATAAACATGCAATTAAGTTCTCAAAAACTGGATCTCAAATCTCAAATAAAATCGTACATTCAAGATGCACGTTCTCGTGCATTTAATATGTAAGTTCTCATGCTTAAACAAGTATTCTCATTCTTCATAATTAATCTCATGTATATCTCATACTTCTCATAATCACAGTTTAATGCACATAATTACCATATAAGTTAACTAAAAATGCGCAAGTTTTAAATAAATAGTTTTTCTAAAAGAAAGAACCTATCTTAACGTTGACCTTTCGAGTTTGAGCTTGTGTGTATCTAGCTTTCGATCAAATACCGTGCTTCGTCTAATCATTAGAGAAAATTTTCCTTAAGAATATAATAATTTAAAACTTAAGGGCTAAATGGTGAGGTCTTGAAAGTTGGGCTTGGGACTAAAAGTGAAACATTAAAATAATCATGTAAAATTTGGAAATAGGACAAGATTTCAGGTCTATTTGAAATGGATATAAATTACTTTGGGACGAAAATAGTTAATCAAGACTTATTTAGACTAACTTAAAATAAAAATCAAATCTTGGGACTTGGGAAATAAATTCCAAAATGGGTTTTCAAATAAATCAACCAGAAGAAACAGATTCTCCATTTCACAAATGGAGTCGTCAATCGTGAGGAAAGAGGAAAACAAAATTGGAGGACTTTTGCTAATTATTCACCACGGACCGACAACGCTCGGCCGAGAAAATGAAACGCCAAGTAATATTCTCACTCTATTGCTGGAATTTGTTTGGAGATTGGAGAAGACATTGGCTTGAGTTATGCTTACAGCGTAATGTGTATATATACGTATAAAAAATGATGCTATGTGGCTTCTGGATCGCTTTAGAGTTCTAGAAAGAAAATGGAGACAAATCGGGGATGTGAATTGGGAGGAAATTAAGGATGCTGATTTTTTTTTTTTTTTTGCTAATTTATGGTTGTGTGAATGCTTGAAAGATGGCATTGAAATGACTAAATTTGTGTTGTGTGAAAGCATAATGAGGAGGGAAAGTGTAATGGCCGAAATCATGGTGAAACAAATTAAATCAAACTGGAGAAGAAAAAGAGCTAATGTTGTGCAGTTTGATGTAAAAGAGTTTTTCATAAATATTCAAACATTGATTGTTGGAGGTTGGGCTTGATTAAAATATTTGGCTTGAAAGGAAATTTGATTTCAAGGTGTACAACTTGGAGTAGAATTAGTAAAAAAGAAATGTGGTCATTTTAAAATACATTTATGCAAGTAAATTAAGTTGGTTGATTAAAAAGATATCATCAAACCAAATAATATTTGTGAAAAATTGGACTTGTCTTTATAAAATAAATTGGATTTTAAATTGGACCTAATATAATTTGTTGGGCTTGAATTAAACGCTGAAATTAGACAAGCGCATAACTAAAATTGTGTTTAAAATTTTGAGTAAGATTATAGCGACCAAGTTAAAAGAAACTAAAAATTTTATTAAAATTTTCGGGTCGCTACATTAACTATACAAAGTTTGTAAATGTTTCTAATGCTCTTTCACTTTTAAATATTAAGGAATTTGGGCATAAGATCGTTTAAAAACCATTTTTGTAAATTTCATAAGAGTAATTTTAGTTTCGAAAATTTTAATTTAGTCTCTGAAATTGATGGCAACATCATAATGACTTATTAATTTTTGGGCATCAACTTCTCCTGTGTGTCAAACATGTGTAAAACAACATTATAGTAGACAATATGGAAAAGACTCATCATCCAATTAAAGATTATTTAAAATAGTCAAATTGAGAAAAAAATATATATTTCGATTAGAATATACAGAAGATGATGGCATCACATTTATAAATTAGATGTAATCTAAAGTCGTCATGCCACATGTTGATTCAGATAATGTTCATTTGTGTTTAAAACGTCGAATGTTACGATATACCATTTCCACTTCCAAGAAAGTTTTCTTATCATGAGTGCTAAGATGTTTATGACCTAGGATATTTTATGTACATGTTTTTTTTATAATATTTAGCATGGATAATTTATAGTAATTTCGAGGATGAAATTATGTTAAGGGGAGTAGATTGTAACGACCCAAAAAATTCTCGTGCTTATATTATGACTTTTATTGTTGAGAAGATGGACTAAAAGAGAATGAATAAACACAAAATAAGTTAATATTTTTATAGACGACTTTAGTCGTTCATTTTAGAATATTTTAGCTTTTCATATCATTATTAATTTTAGAGTTTTTGAAATTCTATTAAATAGTACTTCACAAGAGCTCTGCATAGACACTATGAACTAGTTATTTAGACTTCATTCATCTTTTCAAAATTAAGTCAAAAGACAAATCCATAAAAAGACGAAAAAAGACAATGCATGATTGCCAAGTGGCAGCCATGTAATGGGAATAACAAAAACTCACATGAAAGAAAACGTGGAAGGATTTCAAGTGGAATAAATGGCATGCAATGACTTAGAGCCAATTGTCAAGAAATAATTGAAATCATATGGCTATAAATAGGTATAAATATTTCCCATTTCGTGTGAGCAACCGTCCCTCTTTCTCCCATTCTTCTCTCTCTCTCTCACTCTCTCTCACATTTATATAAATTACTTCTTGGTCATTTATACTTTAGTTTATAGCCACTTTAGTCCTACAACTATAAAATATGTTCTTTACATAATGAAATCTTATACCGTATGTACCAAGATGATATCCGGAGTAAGCTATCCATATATAAGTGAAGTAATACATAATTCTAAAGGAGCAATAGAATGTCTTGATACACACTTAAATTGAAGAACGCAAGGGAAAAGTGAAGGCATGACGTGCTAAAGGAGGAAGCAAGAAAAGAGAACTTAGTAATCCCGATTATGGATTTAATATGAGTGATCTTTACACCCTCATATATGTGTTATTTAAATATGTTTGTAAGAAATATTTGAGAAATATCCATGTGTTACATGTTCTTCGATTCATGATGTGATGATGCTATTATATGAGCAAATTCACAGGTGGTAATATATGATGATATTGTTATTATTCGAGAAATACGCTAATGTCAATTATTATTCATGACGAACCATGATGAGATAAGTTATGCTATGTTATATAAGCTATGTGATTCAACTCATGTTATGCATAGCAATTAAAGTACAAGTGCATTTTTCAGAAAATGAAATACTTCTAGGTCTTCCCCATCAGTTTCATAACAGAATTATGTTCGGTATGTGCCAAGGCACTTTTTAAGGCTGTAGAAGACTATCAAGGTGTCTATGATCAAACATTTAGAATCAGTTATGATTTGGTGAGGCATCTAAGTGATCTATGATAAACCTCATGTTATATTATAATCGAACCAATTATATTGAGCGCTCGGGGTAAGACAGGTCTATGATGTAATTCAGGCACAAACTCACGTTTTTAAAAGAAAAGTTTACATGTGTAAAGGATTCTCACCTAATATTCCATATTCATGTTTTCCATGTTTTCCAAATTTTAGTACTTGGTACTATGTGAAGCGAGCTCACGGGAAGCTTCAAACACATGTGTCTACATGTCAATGTTATCGAGTTAGGACCTATGGAAGAATGACCGCCTCATCACTGCGAACCGTTGGCCATGACTAATAAGAATAATTGAAATTAAAATAATAACCAAATTGACGAACTAACAAATAAAATGGACAAATTGGACATGGACATATTTATACTTTTGGGAGTATTCACAGAACATAACTTATACTAAACCTTAACTAAATCTTGGATAGGGTTTTCAAGTGGACTTATTACAGACTTAAAATAATAAATATTGAAATAATAACACCTAAACCCTTGCAAGGAAAAGAAAGCAAGTGCAGCTCATGACTAGGGTGTTACAAGTGGTATCAAATGAGGTAAGTCATGGCCAGGTCATTACATAATAAGAATAATTGATAATACAATAATGATCAAATTGACAGACTAACATATGAGATGGACAAATTAGATATGGAGACACCTATGCTTTTTGGAATATTGACAGAACAGAACCTATGCAGGACCTTGGCTAAATCTTGGATAGATTGTTTCAAGTGGACTTATTACAGACTTAAAATAATAAATATTGAAATTATCACCACACCTAATCCCTTGCAAGGAGGAGCGAGAAAGAGCAGCTCACTGCCGGGGTGTTACAAGTGGTATCAAAGCAGGTTACTCATGGCTAGGTCGTTACATCTTCTTTATGTAGTTTGAAGCTAACACACCCCACCCCAATTTTCTTGTTCCTAACATGTAGGGATAAATGATTCTTTGGGAGGCTTCAAAGCGATCAATACATTTGGAGTTCTCTTGTTCGTATCGCCTTGAAATTAAGCAAAAAAATGTACTTTATTTATTCTAATTGGTGGTGAAAAGAGTAACTGAAATGTCGTCATTCTTCATAGAGAAGGAAATTTCTTTCCATTTGATCCAGGTGGAATGGTGTTCTTATTCGTTCCTAGTGGCGATTTGAGGATGAATTCTCTTGAAAAGGAAGGGTCTGATGTTCATGTGATCCAGATCCATTTTTTGAATCGGAGCTAAACCAAGTCAAATTTGATAAAATTTTTGAATTATTGGGTTTGAAGGCCTTTTTGTATTGAAATTGAAGCACTGGAGCTAGACTGAAATTTTGCGAACTAAATTGTATACATTGACTTCGGATGTTCACGACTTGGGATCATTAAAGAACAGACAAATTCGATCTATTTAGTTGGGAAAAGATTCAAGGCAATAAGAATTGAGCTTGAGCAGCAAAACGGGTATGAAATAGAGGTTTTAGACTGATTTAGATCAAATCTAGAACTTTAGGGACTACTTTTGTAAAGACATTACGGGCGCAACAAACCCTATTGCAGGCGCAATGTGGATTTAGCCCAGAAAAAATAGAATGCATCGAAACGCTTTTGTGCAGCCGTAGACTCATGTTGTGTGGCCGCATGCCACTAAGGTAGACTGGCGAGACTCCCATTTGATTCAAAATTTGAATTTATTTTCTTTTCTTTTCCTTTTCTTGGCTCCAACATGTATTGTAGTATAAATACGCCTCATTTCATCCATTGTAAGAAACTTTGATCATGAATTTGAGTAGATCAAAATTCCTCTTTGAGATTATTTTCTCCTCCATTTCTTTGTGTTTGCACTTCATGGTTGGAACACACACAACTAACTTTAAGGATGAAATTCCTTGAGTTTTTTATCATATATCTTAGATGCTTAATTACATTACTCTTAAGGTTAGTATTTTTATCCTAGTTTGCTGGGGTTGGAGTTCTTGAGTTCAAGATAAAACTTATCGTTGTACCTGTCTTTTGCTTTCTTGGGTGAATTTCAATCGAATATGGGAATCGACGGTCAATATACCGACGGCATTCACATCAAGGTGGCTATGTATTATGTCCTTTCTGAAATACGTAGATAACAAAGGTTCCTTCAATTGTGTATACATTGTGAATTAAAGATTTTTTTTCCTCATTTTGATGGCATACATGAGCAGATATTTGTTATTGATATTGCTAGATTATTCATGTTCATGTGGAATTGCAGTGTTGGTATGTGCTTATATACGATTCATTCATTAATTTAATTTGTTGTCGTTTAGACTTTGTTCTCTAATCATTCGTATAAAGTGAATCTTAGTATTGCTAACCGTAACTTTTCCTTTTTTGATTTGACTTAATTTATCACCATGATAATATATGGAAAAAGGAAATAACTAAATTGTGGTCTTCTAATAGAATCATCGGTACTTTGCAAGTGATGAATTGTGGTTATATATTTTGAAAAAGTCATCATTAATTGATGAATATGGCCTCTACACCTCTATCTTTTGTTATGTATATATATAACAAATAGCATGTTAAAACCATGTTATAGAAAAAGAGACGCTTTTTAAAACTCGACCAAGTCTGTTGATATCTTAATATTTAAGTGTTATTGTGATGCGGTTGGAACTTTGTATAACTATTGTTCTCCTCACGCGACACACGAGTGAGATATCTAGATATAATAAAAGGAAAATATTATCATTTTAAACCCTAATAACTTTTGAGAATTGTATCTTTGAAAAAAAAAAAAACCACACAAAAAAAAAAACGAAATTTTTAAGCATGGTATATATGCTGACACGAATTTGCTATGGCACACTGCATTACCATCTAGTACAATCACTATTAGTACTGATCTAGTGTCATAATTATGGTATCATATACTGTACAACCATGCGAGGTATATCAGAATGCACCATATGAGAAGGTACAACTACATAACGTATTTCAATGAACGCCACTTGACCGTATGACGTCATATATATTACCATGCATATGCATGATGCTAGATTATTTTTATTGTCACCACACTAGATGTCTAGTACCTAAAACTTTCCTACTCTAATGCCAGCACGGCTACAAGCAAACATCATCAAACTAGAAAATTATACTCGATTTTTATGTTGAGGAAACTGCCAATTACAAAAAATTTAAAAAAAAAAAAATCAGTTCAACCGTCTAACATAGCAAGTCATGGTGGCACCATGATGTCTCCCTGCCCCGCTTGTTACATGCCATACATAACGCAAGGCCGGGTTGGCCGACGTGCCGATTGTTTATAATTGCATTGCTTTAATTTTTCATTTTTAATGAATGAAATATTTGGATAAAATGTTGTCTAAAGCTAACACGCTCTTAGCAACTAGTACCTGTGATGTAAATTTAGTGGTCATGCGTAAACCAAGCTCCACATTGAGCAGACATAATTTTTGTAAAAAGTCAAAAATTGTGACTTTACCTATAAACGAAGTTGTTTATAAAATGAGTGGCATTCAAGTTTGTACGTATATGGATAATGGATGAAAGAAAGAATGGGAGAACAATGACAGTATTCCCCATTGAAAATTTAAAATTAAAGGACACATGTATTGTATTATTATTATGAATGAACTTATAGGTGATATTATTATATTATAGAGCTTAAACCAACTAATAAGTTAAAATAAAAATGGTTCAATAATCATGGGGCTCGAGATCAGGAAGGTCTGGTATTCTTGAGAGAGTATTTTCAACAAGAAGATCAATCTCGTATCGTTTGTCTTCTTCTCCAATATGATCTTGAAGGGTCAGTTTAAACAGGTTATTGTTTTTACTATCATATACTTTTTGCACAACGAAACCAGGATGTTTCTTTTGTTGTGGAATCTGCTTATTAGGGGGTATGAAGTGCACGATCTCATTTGTGCATGATAGATTCTGCGGCAACTTCATCTTGATTGAAACTATAATATAGTACCCTGGCATCCGTCCTTGCTTCCCGATTCCCACATCCTCTTTTCTCTACTTCCTCTGGACGATAAAACCATTGTCCCGTTACCATCATGGCTCCTTGTGGTGTCTGAGTAATGGCCTGTGCACAAATATGTAAAATATTATCAGTTTCATGCATGAGATTTTGGAGCCCTTAGTCCAAAACTAAAAATGGGCCCCTAAGTTGTATTCTATAGTCTTTTTTTCATATAAAGCAATCAACAATATTCTAAAATATTTATATTATACCAAAGAATAAAATAAAACATACACTAAATAATTAACTTAATCACATTTAGAGACATCGAAAAGAATTACTCTTTTGTTAAAGATATTCATTTTTTATTTTAAATTAAAAGAAAGATCAAAATATTTGGATTCATACGACAATTTAAATCATGAGAATTAAAATCATGAAAATGACGAAACAAAAAAAAATAAATATATAAGACTAAATATTTGTTAAGATATAATGCAAGTTGAAACAAAAAATTATACAAATTTCAAATTTGTCTAATTGAGGAAAAAAAACTAAAAAAAAATCATTGGAGTGAGAAAACAAAAACTAAACATATAAAATCAAGTATTTGTTAAGATAATGCAAGTCTAAATAAAAAAATTATACAAGTTTTCCAATTTGTTTAACTGCAAAAAACAAACAAAAAAATTACCATATATATACTTGAAAGTATTATTTAAGCAAAAAAAGTGTGAGGGGTAAAACAAACTACAAATTTGAAATTAACCACAAATATATAGACTTGAAATTATTTTTTAAGCAAAAAATAAGTTAGGTGACCATATATATACTTGAAAGTATTTTCTTAAGCAAAAAAAAAAAGTATTAGGAGTAAAACAAACTACAAATTCAAAACTAACCACATATATAGGCTTGAAATTAATTTTTAATCAAAAAATATGTTAGGTGTAATGACAAAAGTACTGTTAGGTATACTGGCAAAAGGGATTCCATCCTATGAGATGGGTGAACTTTTACAAAGCCCAAACCACTTAAGCTGTCCAAATTATAGCACATTTATAAAACCAAAATTTAGGCAATTTTGGGCCCCTTAAAACTTCCACAATTTTGGGTCGTCCGGCCCTGGATATTGTAACCGACACGGATTCATCCTGAAACATGGAATAGAATAGAATTATGAAATAGTAATTAGTCAGCAAACCTTAATGATGGCCACGTAAGGCTTCTGATGAGTTGGATCTTCAGGAACTACAAGTACAGAATCCTCCTAGAAAGTATCATTGGACATGAAAATATATTAGGTCGACTAGCAAGACCGAAATAAAGTTAGGTATGAATATACACTCACGAGATCATATTGATTGCCATCATATTCAAAGGAAGCATAGTGAATCTTCCGGCCTTTCCCTTCTCCGGAAACCTTAATGACACCCCCGATTGGCTCTGCTTGAGGCCCCTCCTCACTTCCACTCTCAGAATCCTCATCTATTTGCTTTTCCTTTGGATTATCATCGAGTTTACGCTTCATCCGGTTACTCTCTAATAGGCGAGAGGCCAGGGGAACATTGTCGCCCTCCTCGGCTTCACTGCTGGAAACCTGCGCCAAATGGCGGCTTAATAATTCTGATCTCATTCTCACCTTTATTATAACTCTGAATCTCAAAAAGGCACGAGTGATTTGGAATGGAGGGCTCTAGCTAGCATCAATTTCTTTATTTATAGATACCTTTGTGGTACAGTTGTAGTGACCGATGTTAACCTGATTCTGAATTCTACGTGATCTGGGATAACTAACTTTATATATTCTCAACAAAGATTATCTATAATTAATTATTATTATTATTATATTTATTTATTATTATAACAAACACGACATGAGAGGCATTAATTAATTAATATTATTTTAGGGGTTTCCTTGTTCTCTGCTTGTTATTATTTTGAAAAAGAAGATAGGTAGAAAGAAAGAGAAAGAAAAGAAAAGAGAAATCAGTATGGATAGAGATGCAGATCCATCATCCCCCACTACAGATGATGTAACTTATGAAAACTAATCGAAGTTAAGACACAACAATGTTACCCCATGATCAAATTGTCACACGAGTTCAATTAGTTTCGCTCCACCACCAAAAAAGAATTACTGAACGAACGCATGCATGTATGTATGTGTACATATAAAAGTAATGCAAACCCCCATATAGCTAGCAAGCCATCCAATTAAGATTCGGTGTTAATGAAAATATACCACAGCAACTTTATCATCTATAAACGAAATATAGAATATTGTATGTATTCTGTTTGGATGGACTAGATAGCAGCATTTATTCAAGTTGGTGTATGGATGAAAGAAAGAATGAGATTACAATATTGACACTATTTTGAAACTGTACATAACCCTACTTATCCCGTTTCTCCCGTCGGCTAGAATGTGAGAGATTCCTCAGTCATCATCTGCATCACAAACACAAGGAAAGACAACAAAACTTGACAACCATGACTCAAGCAATTAAAGCTCAAATAATGAAAGAGGATCTTTGTGTTTTCTATTTGAATATATAATCATCGTATGAAAACAACACTGATTTAACCTGCATGCTGCCCTGGCTAAGCTATTCCTCATTTTCCTCTGCTTTTCTAGCTTCCTATAACAAAGACAGCAAAATTTACATTCGACATTTTTAACTATGAGAATCAAGGACAATTCAACTGGCATAACAAAATAATACATGACTGGTAGTTGCTTATGGACTATGATGATGTCAATTTTACACTGTTCAATCTCCTCAAGCCTACATGTCAGAAGCATGTCAAAAACCAAACCAATAGCCATTGTCTACTCAACAACACCTTTTAGATCAACCTGATAGCCAAATAATTGCAATGATATAATTTATCCAATACAATCCATTTGCGAGGACAAATTTTAGGACATCATCAAGGCAATACCAAGAACGTAAGGACAAAGGGGAAAAAAGACTTCACCTTAAGCTCAGCTGGTGACATATTTATTATCACGGAAGGTTCCAACTCTCCACTCAGAAGACGACGCGCTAACACAGCATTGATCTGGAAAGAGAAGCAAATTTAAAACAAGTGTTTTATCAAAAGTAACAAACATCACATTATCATCTGACTGAGACCGAACAAGTACATCAGCAATCTCTATAAACAAATTGGCATGCGATGGTCTAACCTTGAGATTGTATACTAGTGACCTCATCTTCTGCATATACTTGATCGGAGCTTCTGTGAACAGTGCATCATATGCAGCCTTTTCAAGAGCAGACATAGCAGGAATTGCTGTATCTGGCCAAATGAAGGAATTTTCGTCCTGTGAAAAGGGAACAGTTCATGTTTTTCCTATATGTTAATAATCTCAGACTAAATAATAATATAAAGGGTTCAAGTTGGTGTTCATTTACTTCATTTGGGTCACTAGTATTAGGAATGGTAGTGCTATTAGGGTTGTTGGCCATGGGAGCGCAGACATATTGAACTACTTCTAGCAGCTTGCTTAACCAATGATCTCGTTCTTTTGACCCAATCAATACCTTGAACTTTGATAGGATGGCTATATAAGCAGATGTATTAGCTGGATCAGTGCTCCCTGGAGTCTTAGATCCAAGAGACTGTTGAGAGCTATCGACATTCGTATCATTTGGAACAATGTCAGGAAGCTCTCCAATACGTGAAACAGTTTTCTTAACAAGAATGTCGATCTCATGTTGTCTGCTTTCATTGTGATCTTCGTCTGTTAGCTTGAGCATCCTCTTCCTTCCAGTATCATATATATACTGCACAACAAGACCAGGACATTCCTTTGCTTTCGGAACCTTCTTATTCAAAGGTATGAAGTGCACGGTGCAAGGGTGCATGATGCATTCTGCAGGCACCTCATCTTGGTGGAAAGAAAAATACCGTTCCCTGTTAGTGTCAGCACGTGGTTCCGGAATTTCTACCCCCTCTTGCATTACTTTTTCCGGATGATAAAACACTTGTCTAGTTACCATCACATTGCCATCTCTATCCTGAGTGATGTCCTGTGCACAAAGAGTCCTTCTAATTTAAGTTACAATAAATATGATCCCTAGAAATGCATAAATCTTATGATCAACTAAATTATGATCAGTGTAGAATTTGGTATACAAAACTAACTTTTATTTTCCAAGAGATTCACACAACTTATATATATATATATATATATATATTGTAGCATCAACAGGCCTCCGCCAACACTCAGTCACTACTTTTCTTTCTTGCATTCACTCATACACACTAAAATGCCACTAAATCGTGTGT
Organism: Nyctanthes arbor-tristis; assembly: GCA_963692815.1. Lineage (NCBI taxonomy): Eukaryota > Viridiplantae > Streptophyta > Magnoliopsida > Lamiales > Oleaceae > Nyctanthes > Nyctanthes arbor-tristis. Next base: position 3,410 of record CAVNYN010205463.1, on the reverse strand, counting down.
TATTTATAAGTCCTAATCTGGGTAGGCGACAAATCTTTTCCGGATTTATCTTCTACCACAAATGAAATACTTTTTAACAGAGGAAGATGGCACTTGAATCTTGATCTTGAGCACACAGAATAACAATTCCTTTCAAATTTCAGGTAACTATGAATATGCATTTACGGAACAAGCAGAGAAAGAGGCAAAATACCTTAATTATGCCTGCAGTCGGTGGATTCTCACGCACATCTGTTAGGGGAGAAAATAACACTATCTCTTCCTGTAAGAAGAAGAAATTGACTCTGGTATTAATAAGGACTAAGTTACACTAACAATTACAAGATTCAATCAGCATTTAGATGCACCATCAAGAAATTTGAAATTATGGACTCACAAGAGATAGCAATGGCCACCGTATTCCAATGCAACAAAGTGTTTTCTGCTATCTTCCCCTTCTTCAGCTACCCACATAAGACTGCCGAGAGGATGTGCTTCGTCCTCCTCACTGTCAGAATTCCCGGTCACTTCAATTTTTTTCCCTTTCATTTCAGTGTCTCTAAGATTTCTCTATCGCTTCTCACTTCTGGAAACTCCGAAATGGGTTTATATTCCGATCTCAACAAGTCATCAGAGGCGGGAAAAAGAAAGTAACTAACAAGAAAGAAAGATGTAAGCTTGTTAGTTTGCAGTGATCAGTTTTAATTAGTCATGTAATTAGTTGTTTAGTTATCCACGTGTAAATAGCTTATAGGTTCTGATTAATTTTACTAACTGCAATTAGTTTAGCACTTTTAGCACTTCCGTGTGTGTTTGTATACACACACACATACGACTTTGTAACTATTGTTTTAGATTGAATAATAGGCAGTGAATCGTTTCTCTCTCAAAGAATTGTATGCTCAAACTTGGCCTCTTCATCAAATGGATATAAACAATGCTTTCTTACTTGCTTATCTTAATGAGGAAGTATATATGCGGCCACCAGAAGCGTATAAAAAGGCCACTTCTGATCAGCTTTGTAAGTTGAAGCGAAATCTTTATGGCCTTAAACAAGCTTCTAGACAATGGAATACTGAATTTTGTGGCAAATTGATTGAGTTTGGTCTTGTGCAATCTCCCCATGACTACTGCCTCATTATTAAACAGTCCCCTGATTTTATTATTATTATTATTATTATTATTATTTTGGCTTTATTGATTTATGTTGATGATGTTTCCATGACTGGGAATAAGAAGGAAGACATCAAGCCAGTTAAAGATTACTTGCATACCATTTTTACTATCAAAGATCTTGGTTTTGAGATCGGACTTCTTGGGCCTGGAAATAACTGGTACTTCTCTCAACCAAAGGAAATATGTTTTTGATATCTTACAAGATACAGGGTTAGTTGGTGCTAAACCAACTCTCACACCTTTGCCTGCTGGTGTTAAATTGAGTGCACATTCTAATCTTCCTTTTGCTGAACCGGAAAAGTACAGAAGGTTGATTGGTAGGCTGTTGTACCTTAATTTGACAAGGCCAGATATCACATATTCAGTCCAACAATTGAGCCAGTATGTTCAGAACCCATATCAGGTACATTGGGATGCTGCTATTCACTTACTTAAATATCCCAAAGGTAGTCCTTCCATAGGACTCTTTACCCTGTTTATAATGACCTCAAACTTCAAGCATTTTGTGATGCGGACTGGGCAGACGATCAATCACAAATTATTGTATCTAGTTAGGGGCCAGCCCTCATTTCTTGGAAAACAAAGAAACAAACCACAGTTTCCTTCTCCTCTGTTGAAGCAGAATATATGCTCTTCCGATCTCTTTGTGAGCTTAAATGGGTAACATATATTCTTCGGAATCTTCATTTTTCCATCTCCCTTCCCATTCCTCTATCTCTATGGTGCGATAACAAAGCCGTTTTACACATCGTCAAAAATCCTATTTTTCACGAGCGAACAAAGCGTCTCGACATTGACTGTCACTTGGTTCGTGATCACTACAAAGCCGGTTCTCCTCCAAATTGCAATGCATTGACCTTTTCACTAAGCCGTTAGCTTCACCACAGCTTAGTTTTCTTTTGTCTAAGCAGGGTTTGGTAGATATTCTCCAAATCCCACCTTGAGGGGGGATGTAAGCTTGTTAGTTAGCAGTAATCAGATTTCATTTTTAATTAGTCATGTAATTAGTTATTTGGTTATCCACGTGTAAATGGCTTATAGGTTCTGATTAATTTTACTAACTGCAATTAGTTTGGCACTTTTAGCACTTCCTTGTATATATAAGGGAAATTTTAGTATTTCGTCCCCAACCTTTGCTAATTTTAACAATTTCATCCCCAACCTTTTTTTTGAAACATATAGGTCCTCCAAACCTTTCATAAATACACGCAATAGGTCTCTCTTCACATTTTCCGTTAAAACCATCCGTTAACATGGCGGTCTTTTCAGAAATTCATATAATATTTGGTAGCCTATGTGGTTACCATTAATGAAAAGTTATTGTGATGTACTGAAAAACAGAATTATGACATGTGTCAATTTTATTTAAGTTTTTGTCGCTTCTTTTGTTCAAATATCAGAACTCATTCGTATAACATCTCAAGCATTGAACTGATGCACGAGCTCATCCCAACGACTCAAATTTTGGCCACAGTGTAGATGTAACTGTTATACCCAAAATTTTACCCTCTCCCGTGTTGATATATTATCATAGTAGCATGGTATGGTCTAGTTTAGTGGAGTTCAGCTAATGTTTAATCTAACCTTGTTATTATATGGTAAAATTCTGAAAGATGGACGCTCGAGGACCTCTTAATAGTCCCGGTTGCAAAATGTGTTCTGCCAACTTACTGTTTTTCTATTTTTATATTCTATACGCTTGATCAGAAAATTGGGAAGGAAGACTAAACCATGCAAGAATGATACGAGCCGCTCATTTAAACAAATAGCCACTGTCATTTTTGTGCTAAACCGAGCCATTCGACATACAAAATTAAAGGCTAAATCGCGCTAGTTAACCTAAATGTTTCACTTTGTTGTGCAATTTAACCTTAATTTTTTACTTTTGGTGATCATAATTTAAACTCATCCTTTTAGTGCAATATAAGGGTTGATTTCACAAATCGTCCCCAACTGTTGGGTTAAGAATCGGTTTCGTCCTCAACCTTTTTTAAGACACACCACAGCCCCTAGATCGGAAGAGCACACGTAAATCGTCCCTATTGCTACTATTCAGCCAAATTTTTTTGAAAAAGAAGATTATACCCCCATAAACATTTTAAACTTTTTTTTAAAAATGGTTAAAAATAATAAAAAACTAAAAAAACCCACCCCACCGCACCCCACCCCAACCCAAGTCTCCCTTTCTGCCTGCAGTACTGGCGGCCAAAAAGGGGGGTGAATCCCCCCCCCCCCCCATTTTGCTGCCATTTTTG
>CAVNYN010205462.1:0-53956 GCA_963692815.1 Nyctanthes arbor-tristis | reverse complement strand
TGAATGGTTAGGAATACATTACACATGTAAAATGGTAGTGGTTAAAAGCAACTTGTTACGTTTGGGTCTACTAGAAATAGGCGTGAAATGGATTCGTGCATGAGTTCGACATGACGAGTTGGACTCAAATTCCGTCTAGTTAGCATGTCTTTTAACTCTTGTTGTAACCAGTAGAGTTTTTAAAGGATGAAATTATTGAGATTAATTTAGTCCCATACATATGACACACTATAACACCATATAACTATATAGCGTGCATCCGATGCGCGCTACATAACCATATGATGTCAAATGTATGGCGTCAAAATGAGACTAGTGAAATTATATTAATCAAATCAAATATATCTAATACAAAACAATAATCATTAATACAATATAATGTCTTTTCTTGAAACCCAAATACACACACATTTTGATAATGTCTTTTTCTAAAAAGCAGTACATTTAATTTTTTTTTAATACAAGGGGCGAAATAGCAAAGGGGAGGGGAAATATGGGAAAAATGTGTGTTGTTAGAATCTGAGACCTCCCCAAAACGTGAATATATTAGTCACTGTACTGCTTGTTTGAATCACAATACATGTATTTCTTTTGCACATTGAAAATTAGAACATTTTTTCTCTTTAAAAATAGAAATAAAACAATTGCACGACTTCAGGTTTCGATTGTGACTCTAACAAGTAATAACAAATGATAAAAAGAGAAGCAATTTTGTAAATGGAAATATAGCAATAAAAAGAAATGAAAAAGGGTTTTTGCGTTAATAATAATAATTGGTGTTTTTGCGTTAATAATAATAATTGGTAATAATTTTTCTAAAAAAAAATTGATAATAATAGTTTGCTAATGTTCTGTAATTGATAAGGTGGAAAAATCTCCTGGTGACTTATAATTTTGCAGACTTGCCTCACATATCATTTTGTTTATGTAGGCTATTAATTTTTTTTCCTAATTTTTTTATACAGCTATTAATATTTTCATGTATTATAAAATTAAAAAAAATGATAAAAGCGAAAAAAAAAAAAAAATAACCCCATAATCGTCATCACCACCACCACAACAGTCAACAGAGGTTATTTTTCGTCACTGGCAGCGTTCCTCGATTTCTTCCGGGTAAATCCATCATCTTCTATATCGTCACCACTGAACTTGGAAGGTAAATTTTCAGATTATTTATATTATTTTCAGTTCTAGGGATGGGCCTCTCCAATTCTACGACTCCGTCCAATGTCATGGCCGTTCTGTTCTTTTAGCTCTTTGGATTTTTTTCTTTTCTTTTCTATTTATGTATGGCAATCTTTCTCCGTATGCAACGGAACTTTTTGAACAATGTCTCTCTTGAATTCTTGAATTTCTGGTGGGGATGCTTACGGTTTTATCTATGCCCTTAGAACCTGCCGCCCACTAGTGAATAGTGATTCCAAAACCTAGGTGGCTTCCGGCTCCGCCATGTCATTTGCTAGATTTTCTAGTTCGGGAAAATGTTGAGTTGAAGATCCTTTAGTAACATAACAAGATTCACGATTGCTTTTGTGAGTGGCCGTGCAAAGATTCTTTGAACTATGTTTGTTGTATTTGTAAGTGAGGGAAGTGCCGTTGTTGGTAGACCAGTTAACATGAAAATTTTATGGGCTTAGTCGATGTTCTTAAGCAGGGACATTAGAAAATGAGGTTATGCCCTTTCTCAATAGCCTGTGTAGCTTATTGCTGCATCAAACTCAATCCTGATAGATTTAACATGTCAATCAAAAAATTCCAAAATTTTACGCCCTGATAACTTACAGACCAATTTATAAGTTGATTATTTATAATTGGTTGCCAAATTCACTGGAAATGCATTATAATCTAACCTTTTTTTGGGGCAAAATCTAACCTGTTTTTATGTTTCCTACACTGCTTCCTTTGCACATTTCTTCTTTAACTTCTACCGTTCTGTGGTTTAACTACTTCAGGCTGATGGAAATGACCAGCGATGTAAAAGATTATGGCAAGGGACTAATTGGATCCAAAGTAAAGTTCTGGTGGCCCAAGGAAAACAAGTAAGTGTTAGAGAATATATATCCATTGTAGTACTTTCTGTTATATTATGCATTGTAGTTTATTGGTTAATGCTCCCATTTCTCCAAATCCACAAATTTTTGATATAGCACCCATTTTCCTTTGTCATTTGCAATGAACCTTGAAAACTCTGTCAACTGATCTTCATTCTTCCATAGTCTTTGACATAATAGTTTTGCGAATTATTCTTACTCAAATATCTATTTTACAGATTCTATGAAGGTCTTGCTGCGTCATATTGCCATTCCGGAAAGAATTTGGTAAGATGACTCTTAAGTGAGGACTATATGTCTATATCTATATGCCAAGATACATTTTTTGTTACTGTATATGGTTAAAGCTTTGTGCCCAGTAGTCAAACCCTTTTCCGCCCTGTTTCTGTTTTGGCATGTAATACATGAACCATGGATTTTGACGTCTGGGATCCTGGTAGTAGTTTCTCTTTCTTAGCCCACTGTTTCTAAATGGGCATGTAATGCATGAAGTGTTGGATTTTGATGTCTGGTGTCCCGCTAATATTTTCTCTTGCTTATTTCAACATCCACGTGTAGGTGGTTTATACCAGTGGTGTTAACGAAATATTGAAAAGGGAATCAGGTGAAGACGTTTCTTCTGATCAAGTAGGCAGTTTCGGTATAGTATCTTTCTCTTCATGCCCCTTGTTCTTTCTTATTAAACACTTAAGTTTATTCTTATATTTGCTATAGGAAAAGACGCACACTTCAGCTAATTCTTCATCTTCTATGTAAGTATCACTAAAAATTGGCTCTGGCCTTATTATTTGCATATGCGGTTTAACTAATGTTGGCTACATGATGTCAAACTTGAAAAGGAAGGTTTGGAAACCCAACTAGGCTAAGTCATCTGATTCCTTTCCTTTTCCTTTTGCCTGTTATTGAGGATAAGAAAATGGCTAAAAGCTTTAGTTTATTTTGTTTTATAGATCGGTTCTACGACTCTTTTTAATGGATTTTTATTCAACAATGAAATCTTATTCGTACTGTCTATATCCAGTTCATCCTTTGGAATCAATTTGTCATTGAGACTTGAATAATACAGATCTTTACCTGAAATGTTTTTTGAATTTCGACCAACATTACCTTGAGGTATTGTTTCCATCTTGGAAATGCCTCATGTTCTAATATATTATTTAGACTTCCGTGTCATTAACTAGTTTTCCTTTTAAGGAAGCGATGAGTTGAACCATGCATAGTTGGGGTTTTGTCATGGAAGCTTGTCATATTGTCACTGACCTTAAATAGTATACATGGGTTTAACCAAGTAAACATTTATTCAAGCTTGGGTATCTTCATTTCACATCAACCTTACGCGTACTACAAGACGACCTTGCGTCGCATTAGAGTCTAATTGATGTCCCTTCTCTTAGGTTGCCTCATAATTGTCAATACAGAAATTTTATGAGGTATATGAACTATTATCTTCTTCCCCCGCTTCAATGATTTTCTTACAGGAACCCCCACATGGCTACTAGTGTGGAAGATCAAGGTGAAGAATTGATTGACTGCAATGTAAAGGTTTGGTGGCCGAAAAACAAAAGGTGAGTGATCCAGAATTTAGCAAGACTGACCTAATTGAAACCACTTTGCAAGTTTTTTGTTCAAATTGGGGGAATTATAAGACTGGTGCTCGAAGCTTCATAGAAAATATTTCGGGATTATTTCGTAAACTTTAGAGTTTAAGCGCATGGTATGCAACTAATTTTTTCTCATTTTTGTTGCAATAAGAGATAACGAGTGGGGTTGAATGGTGGTGATTTGTGCTGTACATTGGGACTCACAAGATATGAAGATGTGATTTGTTTGACCAAATTCAAATTTGAAATAGAATGAGAGAAAAAGAGTTGGCTAACATGGGCTAAAAGTGTAACTAGACTTTCAAAGGATTAAAGAAGAGGGGGGGGGGGGAGGAAGTGTAGGTAAACTAGTTTATATTTAATTGTCTAACAAAGAAATTGGATAAATGTATCACATGGTTTCCATACATGAAAAAAGTACCAGAGTTTGGAATGTACAATCCCACATCGGTCCTTTACCAAAAAGCAATGAGAATCTTGAATTATAAAGGGAAACCAAATCTCCCCATGCATGATATTGGAGAAAGAGATCTGGTGGACCTGAATTACCATTGGCCGATAATCATTTTCTCAAGTTTTAAAATTTTCATGACAAGTAAACATGGTGAACCCAGTAAAACCGGCACCAGTTCTCTGGTTTTAGGGTTACCGGTTTTCATTTGCACCGGTTTTAGACGATAACTGGACTGGATTTTCGACTAGTTTCCAGTTTTTCCGGTTGAACCGGCCTGTCAGGTCCGTTTTCAGAATCTTGCTTTTTTATTTAGTTACATGCATCATTTTTTTACTACCAACCTGGCACCCTCTACACCCACCATATCCATTGGACTCCATAATCTCTTTCAATAATTTTTGTGAAGTTTTTCCAAAGGATAAGAGTACTCTTTCACAAGTTTCATTTAACTTGCTATTCTGCAGGTATCGTGAGGGTGTAATTGCTTCATATGACCCTTTAGAAAAGAATCACCTGGTAAGATAACTCTAAGCTATGCCTGCGTTTTTGAATTTCAAGAGTACTTTTTCTGTTCCTGAATGTTGTCCTAGCCATCTAACCTTTTTGGCCACTCACCGACCTGCTATGAGGCATGTATAAACCACGAAACTCATAGTTTCCTGAAATCTTTTGTCTGTTATACATCATCTTCTGTCAGGTTGTTTATACTGATGGCACTGAAGAAATGTTGAACCTAAGAAAGGATCAGGATGAAACATTTGTAAGCAACCCCTATATCCATTATCTTTCACTAGTTTGCTTTGTCTCCTCTCTAAAAATTGTCAGTTCCTTATGTGTGAATTTTTGTTTATAATTTTTTATTTTTTAACAACAGGACCAAAGAATAGGGTCCCTGTCTCATTCTTCAGCTTCTATGTAAGTGTCTTTGTATATTGGCCTTAACTGTTGATTTTATACATCATCATCCTCCTTTTTTTGGTGTTCTGTTTGTTATGTGGGTTTTTTGGGTGGGGGTGGGGGGTGTGAAACTTTCACTCTTTAAACAAATTTGTTGCCATCTATTCATTTACTTTGTTGCGACATTTAGTGACTGTATTGCCCATCTTTCGAACTGCAAATGATAGTGGCAGTAATGGAAAATCTGTTGTGTACATATATATATATATATATATGCGTATGTTACTTGCTAGCAAAGATGTTATTTCTAGGTGCATGTACAAATATTGGTATCATAAAGATCTGTAAGGACACAGGATGTGATGATAATTTGTTTAAATTATAAATAGATAGGAATGGGTAGTCAATAAGTGTGTAGCACTTTTTGAGTCTCACGAAATTTGTAGATATGACTGTGGTAAATAAATTGGTGCGAAACAAACATGTGCATATATCTATCAACCATAGGTATCTGAATCCTTTCCATTATAGTGAAGCTAAACTGGTGCTGCATACTATGATATAAACGGTTTTCTTTAATGCTTGCACTTGAGTCGCTCAAAGGAGCAATGGAACATATGGAACAGCTTATCATATGCTTTCCAGTTTTCCATTTGATGGATAATGTCAGAAAAGTGATCAGTGCCTGAATCCAAGTATTGAATGTCATGGACAAGTACTCAAATGTCTTTTGTTGCATTGAATTGACATAAGACCACTCAGTGCCTGCATCCAAGTGTTGGATGTCATACACAAGTACTCAAGTGTCTTTTGTTGCATTGAATTGACATAAGACCGCTCTATCTCATGCACGACCCACTTACTCGTAGGATGGTAGGAGAGCGTCCTCCATCTGGAATGGAATCTACTGAATCTTTAGGATATATGGATTCTCATGGATTTCTTGGATCTGAATAATAGTCCACCGAATCCATGAGGTTTTAATAGAATTCTGTAGTAAGCATTTTCGTTAATTTTGTTGGATCTAATGGATATAGTTGAATTCTAATGAAGTTAAAAAAATGCAGAAAATAAGGCTTGCATACGACAAAATATACATACTTGTGAATCAATCGAAATAATAGAACTTACTAGTGTCATTTCATACTTTTCTTTTGGGTTTTGGGGTTGGGGGTGGGGGAGATGGATTTGTGTAGCTGTCTGATCAGAAAACAAAATTAACAAAAGTTTCTTGTTCAATCACCAAAACTTAAACCAAAAGGGAAAAAAATTAAAGTGAAAATTCTAAGTTTCTTATTAGAAAATTATCCATAACCTTGTCATGTATTCTAGGAAATTCATAGATTCTTATCTTAACTTAAAAGGGGAAATAATCATAACCTCAGCGAAGCACATGTCATTAAATGTCAAATTGAGTTCACCCTCTTATGATTTTCAAAGGGTGCACTGGACGCATTTGAGGCTACTTTTGCAGTTAGATTGTTTGCATATGGCAATAACATTCTAGTAGAGAAAATATATCTGCTAATAGAGATATCTTATACTGCTAAAGTTACAAATTGATCTATTAAATAGTTTGTAAGATTTGCTGGTTGGCTGTTAGCTGAAACCAAGAGCTAAATTCCAAATAATGCAGTATCTTAGATGATGACAATTACATTGATGCTCAAGGGCTTGGCAAGAAACATAGTTTAATGGGTATATATTTACTCATAGATCAAATAACATCATAACTTTTGGCCCCTGCTTAAGGTATATATTTCCATTAATGTCTTTGATTTTCTATTTTTATGCTTTTCCTTTTCGAGGATTTCTTATCATATAGTAAGTAACTCTACGTTTCGAACCTATTTAAATTATATAATTTGTCAAACCTAATTTTTATCCATGTATTTCATGACACTTACAAGTTACAAGTACTGCCCATTTAGGACTTCATAGGTGTTATTTTTTATTTTTTGGCCCCGGGTTGGGGGGGGGTGGTAGAATGTGTGGCTGAGGAAAAAAATGTCTAAATGACTTTGAACGTCTGGACAAAACTTTTTATTTGTATAAATGCAAAAAACACACCTAGTTCCTTAGTAGTCTAGTAACACTTTGTGCAAAATTGGTATTTTTAGAAGATTTATATAGGCATTCGTGCTTTCGTTCTCAGCCTTGGGAACAATAAGGAAACAATATTAAAAATATTGTGTGACAAATAACAACAGCAGCAACAACAACAAAAACTAGTACTGCTACAAGGGGCCTGTTTACTGTTAGTTTGTACTAGAAGTGATTTTTGGGGTAACGTACGATGGAGAAGAAAGTGAATATTATGGGAAAATGTGAAAAATGATTCTTTTATAGAAAATATGTTTCTGGAAATGAAAAAAAAAAAGAAAAAAATTAAGTTGGAGTACAACATATGCATTTTCTTTTTTCATCCAATCCAGCTTGAGTTTTGATAATATGAAAAAGAAATATTCGTGGGGGGTTATGTTCTGAAAAATGTAAAAGAGAACTCAGGCTTTTTTCCTCTATGAGGCAAGGCGTAAGCCTCAAGGTGGGTTGGAAGTGTAAGCCTCACCATAAGCCGAAAAAAGGTCAAAAGTTACTAAATGCAATATAAACACATGATTAATTATAAGCTATGTTTAGACTTTACATTATAATAACTCAGAGTGTTGAAAAAAGCCTATGAGGGGCAGAAAGGCAAAAACTATTATTTAGCTAGAGCAAGCCTGTCTTTGATGCATATATGAGTTTTTAAAAATATTTTAGCCATCAATGAACTACTTCTAGCACAAATAATTAAAATTTTTGTGGTTTTTAAGCTTTTGGTTAAACTAAAATAAGTAAGTCTGGGGAATCAAGGAGTATACTCCTAAAAAATGTTGAGGTGTTGCCAGAGGTATATGCCTCACTTACGCCTCAGAAAAATTGCCTCAAAATTAGTTCCTCGAGGCGTTATTCAACTGGGGTGGACCAAGGTGGCCCTTGAGGCAGGTTTGGGTCGGGCTTTTGAAAACAGAAGTAACATTAGAAAACCGTAAAGATCTGATATTCTTTTTAATCTAGTTCCAAATGCGGATTTGAAGTGAGCTTGAGGTTTGGGAGACAGGAGGAATAGATTAAAGCACATTTACTAAAGAATTAGGGACTAAGGTAACAGACTATTGGGGCTCAGTTAGAATTAGAATCTGCAAACTTTGGATGAAAATTGCAATTTGGAATGGGAGTATCTGGCTTAGGATGCGATTTATGTTCCACAAAGTGGAATGAGTTGGTTTTCATTCTTTCTGTTCAGCTATCCATGCATTCAGCTGTGCTTTCAGAGTATTCTTGTTAAATGCCTATTGGATAAATGTAGCTTCACTCAATAGATGGGTGGCCGTCCTAGGATATGTGAAAACTAATTGCGTATAAATTATAGAGCATTTCTTGTTCAAACTAAAGAGTCCCCATTCATAAGAATGACAAAAATAGCAAAATTTTGTTTTTATATTAATTTTTTCTTTCCAAGAAAATTGCCTGCCTCTTATTAATAGTAACGGTAGGATAAGCAGCCAAATCTGAAGACTTGATGCCCCAAATATATCGTGGCTTGACACATTCATGGCGTTTGTATGTTGCTTGATTATGGTAGCTGCATGAACTTATGAGTGGATTGATTAATAATTGTTAAGCTAGTGTTGTTTATACAGCTTACCACCGTTTAACAGTTAATGGTGTCAATCTGCCCCAGTTTTACGCCAAATACCTTGTTTATACTTTCAGAGATGGACAGGATATATATATATATATATATATATAGAGAGAGAGAGAGAGAGAGAGAGAGAGGGAATTCAAAATTTTATATTTTGAGTATGCCCATTTACTTGATCAGAGCACCTTCCATAGATATCATGATTTGCCATTCCCATCCATACTCGTTGGACCATCGAACTTTCATGCCTTGCTAATGTGCAGGATATGTGAGGATGACCTCAATTCTCTTTGGCATACAAGGAAGAAGCACAAGGTAAGTTGAATTCTCTGGTGACAAATTGCTTTGGGGTGCATAAGTCTGTTTTCCTTGAGAGGTAATGGAAAGCACACTCTAACAATCTATTCCAACATTGATTAGATTTAAAAAAAAAAAAATATATATATATATATATATATCTTCATTTAATAATGATATAATACCAACATATCATGCTGTGTCTGTTTTGCATGTCTATGTGCAACTTAATTTCCGAGACTTCCTATAGACAACGTACGTTATTCTTTCATGGTGGCATGGAAATTAAATCTGTTGTTTTTTTCATGGGGATGACCCAATATAGCTTCAGAAAAGCCAGTTATGCGTTTGCTTCAATCTCTCCCTTCACCCATCCCTTCCTCCCCTACCCCATCCAAAATCCACCAACCTGTCGGAGAAAGATGTAGATGCAGCTGGTCACTTGACAGGGCAGGATAAGAGTATGGCAGCCGTTAGTATATCCTTGACGATCCTTGTTGCTGGCGACGAACAGTTTTTTCTTTACAGTAATAATATATATAATTTTCTAAAGCGGTTAACGTCACCTCTGAACATGTTAACAGGGACACCCTTTAAAGACATGCTCAATATCCTTACTGTAAGTACCTTACGTGCATAAGACTATATTTTTTAAGAGGATTCCTGTAGTTGAATAGTAATTTGTTTGTACGAGTATCAGAAACTGTCACTGACTTGAGTTATAACAACCTGGTTTGCTGCGTAGAACTCGTAAATATGAATATCAATTATATTCTCTGCAGGTCCAAAGATGAGAAAGAGAAGAACGAGAATCATATCGCATCTATGGATCCCCAAACATTCTCCATTGAAGGTGATAACGTGCTGGTTAATTTCGGTGGCTACCAAGTGAAGGCTGCTAATGTACCCGTACTTCAGGCCATATTTTCAAAACATGGTGATATTCTAGCCAATTGTCCCTACAAGTCAACAGCAGTAAGGGCTTCTTTACTTGAAGTCATATCCAGTGTTGTTAGAAGACTTCAAAACAATGATGTTGAAGTCATTTTGTCGGAACTTAAAGCACTGGAAGAGGAAGTTTTGGATGTGGAGGCTGCACAGATCAATGTATCGTGGCTGCGTCAGTACTTGGCAAAAATCGATGAGTTGGCAGTTTGTAATGGCAAAACTCGGCTGCTTAAAGAGGCAAAGGTGAATGGTGGACTTGTCCTTAGTGCGTCAAAGGAGGAGTTGAAGCTTAGGCACGCGGAGCTGGTTGCAGCCCAAAAGCGCTTTAAAGAGGCTGAGAACCGGGTAAAAGCCATGAATATTGTCCACAAGCGAATTCATGACGAGATCCAAGAGTCTGAGACTGAAGAGTACTTTTGGAGAAGGCGGCTAGACGAGCTTCTTTAAACTCCATGAATATTTTATTATTATTATTATTATTATTATTATTATTATTATTATTATTTCAAAAAAGCATGTTGTGACTTTTTAAGTAAAATTTTTAAACAAAGCCAAATGATCTCACTCAGTCCTTCAATGTAAACCTTGTTGAGAAGCCATATGTTTTGGCTATAGTCCAGTTTTTTCAAGTAACTTGTGCACCTTTAAAGTGAAGCAATGTGTAGCTCGATTATTACATGGAGAGGATAACAAATGACACTAAATATGATCCAATGTAATAATGACTAGATAGTTCGACACTAGCTATTACAGCAATAGGCATATATTGTTTGAACACTCATAGTCAAGATTTTGAGTCAATCATTGATTTTAATAGTTTGTGAAAATGATTTAGCATCCATCGGCACCTTATGGTGATTATGTTGCTTGATTAATTAATCATAAAAATGGTATTGGGTAGGTACCTACCTGGGAAAAAATTTGTGTGTTAGACCGTACTAAAAAGAACTAAAGAACAAGAACTTGTTATTTACTACTGTACAATTTTGATCAATACTATGTACCAAACAAACGGCCCTGAATTGGTCATGTATGGCAATAACATAATCATAGAATTGGTATTGCTATTGGAAGGTTTTGGCTGAACAAGAAGCATGGGATTTGGCCAAGGAATTGAGGGTGGATTTGGTAGTGATCAACCCAGTTTTGGTGATTGGACCAATGCTTCGACTGAATGCAGCTGGCAGCTCCGGCCAGCTGGGAGTGGCCGGATGGGGGGTGTGGGGTAGGGGTTTAGGGATAAAATTTAATTAAATAATAATTAATAAAACAAATAAAAAACAAAATAAAAACAACCGGGTATTTTAAAAATTTTAAATACTATCAAGTATTTTCGGAAAACACTAGTGTTTGGAAGGAAATGTATAATTTACCCAAATAAAAATCTTGTACATCAAGCCTGTCATGACAACTCCCAATCAACTTACGTGTTAAAAATCTTGTTAGCACCATTTTTATATGTTTTCCATCGAATTAACTTCAACAAAGTTGAGTTGCTCGAACTGTAGTACAGTAGTTTGATACTCACGTTTGAAATGGTAAATCTCGGGTTGCGAATCACTCACCCTTCCCCTAATTTCTCTACTATCCCTTATATGTTCACACACAGATATATATAAAAACCCCTTCAACAAGGTTGAAAATGTTGGGCCGACCAGTTATCATTTTATTTTTATTTCAGAATGAAAAAAGGAAAAAAAATTATCAACCATCTTTCAATAATTGAATCGACCACTAATGGAATCCTTTGAGATATACGTCTTGAAGGAAAAGAATTATTTGACATTTTAGAGAAGAAAGAAAATTTTTAATATATCTAGGTTTCGGTGTGGTTTGGTTTGGTTATAGTTAAAAAAAAAAAAAGGTGAATCAAACGTCCATATATAGTTTTTTTATTTAAAAAAAACCATTTGGTTGTTTTGTATCATTATCAAATCAAACTAAAACCGAACCGTTTGATCTTGATTTGGTTTGATTTGCTTGTGGTAGCATAATAATGTATTTTTCAAAATGAAAAATAATAATATATGATTCAATCAGTTACGGACTAAAGATCAGGGAAAAAGTTTGCACCTTGTAGGGGAGGGGATGGCCACTTTACTTTTCGGTCTGGGTCACATAATTACGATAAAAAAAGTATATGGACTATTGAAAGAGAAATACACTATTTCACAACTTCATTTTGACTTTAATCAATAATTAGGTTAGAATTAATTCAAAATTAAAAGCTTGTTTGATTCTCATTCTTTGTTCAAATGTGGGGAAATTATAATAAGGGGGAAGTAGAATGTGTATTGAAAATGTAAAAAAAATTGAAATATATAGTTGTAATTGAGTAGTTGTCAAATCAGTGGTAGGTAAAATTATAATTGAAAGAATAATGAGAATCAACAAGCTCTAAATCTTTAGTTTGGTTATTGATTTTGGAATGAAAATCATGACTGAATCAAATCCGACTAAACTGATGGTTTGTGATTTGGTTTGGTTAACTGTGGTTACTTTGTCAAACCCTAATATATGTATAAACAATGGTCCCCAACGAAGTTCTTGTAACTAGGGAAACCCTAATTGAAAAATGTAAAACACACCCACAGGAGCATTAATTAATCATAATATATAGTGGCTACCTCTAAAACAATTGCATTACATTTTGAGATGGACAAACCATTAAATGACGCTCCCTAACGTTGGGTAAAATTAAGCAGCTGGGTTGAAGATTGGAGTTTACTTGGAAATTACCCAAGATGGCGAACAGGATGATGACGTGGTACAGAGGGGCGCGCGCTTTATTAAGCATTGGGATGGTGACAATTGACCATCAGATATGACAACGTCAAATGGGCTTAGCATTCGGATACGGTGTCAAAATCACCCGCCATTTTGTACAGATCTTAATAACTCAGATAAGACTAGCTGCTTTGCCAGGACATACGATGGAGTTTGGTCATTTGGCATTGTTATCTTTGTCAAAATTACATTTTCATATTTTTAAGTCATTGTTTTCACGCACGTATGCTTTTTTACCAGCCTTGTAAACTTAGCATATATTATATTAAGAGATCGCTAGCCCAGTAAGTTCATTATGTATGACATTTTATCTCAATCATAGGGCTTTTTTGATTGATCATGAATAAAGAATAGGGGAAGTTTCATCTCTTCCTTAATTCTCTGAATCCTTTTTATTTTAAAAATACCATGTCACATCTCATGTTAATTACATATATAACAATGTATGTTATATTCTTCAAAAAAAAAAAATTATGTTATCCTTTTTTTTCTCTTTTTAATAATATTATTTAAATCCCCCATCCCCTCACAACCCCACTCGCCTACCCCGCCACCTGCGATCACCTGATCGCTGGATTTTTTTTTTTAATTTTTTTCTTTCTTTTTTACTTTTCTTTTTCTCTTTTGCTTTATTTTTTTCTTTTCTTACCAGCTGGGATCCTGCGTGGCTGCGTTGCACGATATCCGTTAGAATTGTGAAAGAGATTTTACTAATAATATATAAAATAGGTTTTGTAAGAATAATTATATGTGTTGAAGTAATTTAAAATATTTCATTAAAAGTAGACATATTAGTTGAAAGACAAACTTAACTGATATTATTATTATTACCACTAATTTACTATTATTATTAAACTAATAACTAATAGAACTTATAAATTGAATTCAATTAGAAAATCTAATATTTATCAATTTTTAATTTACGATAAGAAAATGATCTTGAATTGAAATTAGTAATTTATAGTCAAATGAATTAAATTATAAATTATAAAAAAATATTACACTTTCTAATTCATGTAATAGAGATTGTTACAATCTTGTTATGCGTTCGATATTAAAAAGGAAAAAAAAAAGAAAAAGTCAGAAAAAGAAAAGAATTAAAAAAGGAAAAAAATAAAAGGGAAAAATAGAAAAATAGAAAAATTAATTGGAAAACTCACCGGAAAGTAAGGAAGAAGGGGAAAAAAAGAAAAGAAGAAAACGGGGAAAAAAGAAAAGGAAAAGGGCAAAAAAAGGGGAAAAGGTAGAAAAACGAAAATTTCGCCGGATTCTTGCCACCGGACGGTTGCCAAAATCCAGTGAGTAGTTGGGGGTGAATTAATAAAATAAATAAAAGAAAAAAGAAAGGAATACCAAGTATTTTTAAAATTCTAAACAATAGCAAGTTTAAAGCGAGTAAATGTTATATTCCAAAGTGTATAATGTAAAATCCCTAAGAATAATCCTTCTTGCAATCCATGTATATTATTGTAGACTGCAGTTTACATCAACAATCGTACCCGAAAAAAGTTCCAAGTAAAATTGGTAGGTAAAGTGAATAGGATCATTTTAGTCTTAATAAATACCACACTTAATTACACATTGCAATGCATCCGCTACCATTTTCCCAATTTACTTTCCTTCCTCATCTTCTTGTCCAACCACATTACACATATCATCCACCACCACCACCACCACCATGGCATCTCTTTCTGGCGAAGTCGTCTGTGTCATTGGTGCTGGAGGGTTCATTGCTTCATGGCTCGTTAAACTCCTCCTTGAAAAGGGCTATACCATCCGAGGCACTGTCAGAAATCCAGGTGAAATATTCAAGAAACAAAAGAACCTTCAAACTTTTTATATGTTAGTGTCCAATTATGTTGGCAACTCAATTTATAAACAATTATGTTTATAAACGGTTACTTCACATCATTTCATTGATTTCATTATATTCAAAACACCAAAACGTAAAAGTCAAACAGAATTTTTTGACTTTTAAAAAAAATCAATAAAATGATGTCACGTAGTAATTTATAAACCAATTTATAAACAAACCAGTTGCCAAACACACCTTTGCATGTTTCTACACATACGTATAAAGAACTATTTGTGCATGCATGTTTGACGGTGAGAGATGATTCCAAGAATTGCTGAGAGAGCTTAAAGGAGCAAATGAAAGACTGATTCTATGCAAAGCTGATCTTATTGATTATGAGAGTTTGTTCAAAGTGATCAACGGCTGTGATGGAGTTTTCCACACTGCATCACCGGTCATAGACGATCCTGTAAGTTTCTTTTACAATATTAAGATTTAACGTTGTTATGCATCTGGTTGTCTGTTCTAAATGCTGTCGGGTGACATGAATAATTAGGAACAGATGTTGGAGCCAGCGGTGGAAGGGGCAAAAAATGTGATGACTGCGGCGGCAAACGCTCATGTCCGGCGAGTGGTTTTGACCTCATCAGTTGGTGCAATCTACATGGATCCTACTAGGGACCCTGAAAAAGTTGTGGATGAAACTTGCTGGAGTGATCTTGAATTTTGCAAGAATACCAAGGTTTGCGCGCGAGTGTGTGTATATATATAAGCCGCAGAGCAGAGATTATTTCTCGATTAATTAATTAATTAATTAATTAATTAAAAACATAATATGGCTTTACCTCATTGTCAAGTTTGTTACCTTCATGGGAAAAAATTTAGGGCTTTTTAAGGTTGGTGGCATATGATGTGGTCCTATGTAGGTTTCAAGTGTTGAATTATACTCTCTCTTTCTTGATAATGAGTAAATCATACTCCTTCCGTCCCACAAAAAAAGTCCGATAGGTAATTTTACGTGGATTAAGGATTGATAGGTAATGTGGTTAGAACATTTAATTTTACCTTATTTTTCTATGTATACCCTTGTGTCATTAATTGTTTGAATATTTTCAATGTATATGTAGTTGAATAACAATAATTAATTAGGGGTACATATGGAAATGAAACATTAAATACATGTTTAATATAATAAATAAACTATCTTTTTCAGATTGACGAACATGGAATAGTGAGCTATCTTTCTAGGAGGGAGGGAGTATTTCATATTAATAATTTGTACGACTCAATTAACAAGTCATTTGTTAGGGTACGTACCACAGCACTAAATTACAATTTTTTTAGCATGTCAAACAAACAGAAGTTGATTTGACTATGTTTTGGAATGAAATCATAGAATTGGTATTGCTATGGGAAGGTTTTGACTGAACAAGCAGCATGGGATTTTTCCAAGGAATTGGGTGCGAATTTGGTAGTAATCAACCCAGTTTTGGTGATTGGACCCATGCTTCAACCCTCTGTGAATGCTAGTGTTCTTCATATAATGAAGTATCTAACTGGCTCTGTGAAGACTTATGCGAACTCTGTACAAGGCTAAGTGCACGTTAACAATGTCGCGTTGGCTCATATTCTACTCTTTGAGATGCCCTCGACTTCTGGGTGGTATCTCTGTGCAGAGAGCATTTTTCACCGTGGGGAGGTAGTTGAGATTCTAATCGATTTGTTTCCAGAGGTACCAAGTAAGTTTTGGCTATTACTTTTCTTCCCCTATGATGATGTCACGGTCTTTCTTTTGGTTGAAATCACTAATAATTTGTCAATCATGTCTCAAAATCCGCTCATACGTACTTTAGTTAATAATGTTTAACCTGTAAAGAATTACGCTACTTCATCTAGATCTTTATGTAATTACAGACTCTATCTATTTCATACTACGATATATATATCACACATTATGAGTTGTCCGTCAACTTGCCGTGGTCGATCTCGATGAATTTTCGTAGGCTAAAAGTAGCTGAAAAGGAGAAACTTAAAATTTGATTTGTGAACGCAGGTGCTCAGATGAAATTAATCCAAGAAAAAAGCCATACAAATTCTGAAACAAAAGGCTCAAAGACTTGGGGCTGGAGTTCACACCAGTTAAGATCGCTTTATATGACATTGTCAAAAGCCTCTGGAGAAAGCTCATATTCCTGTCTCAGCCCAAAATAATGGGCCCACTGGTTTCCAGTCTTAGAATTTTGGGCCTGGTACTGGGCCTAGGCCCCAGTACAGTGTTTACATATACAGACACTTGGGAGTTAATGATTTGTAAATTGCTAATCATACTAAAGTGAAATCAAGATGAAGCTAACAAATCATATCCTACGATTTACTTTTGCATCTTTTTCATAATTTGATCAAATAAACTATGCCCGTACATGATTGAAAACCCAAAGTGATGACATGCACAACATAATTTCTCGATTTCATTTAAATCAATCAAGCTCTTCATTAGATTGGTTACCGCAAAATTGTACTGTGAAGAATTATCTTAGTTATCACTAGTTTCTAGCATAGAATCTATTAGAGAGACTTGAAAGCCAAAGATTTACCCTGCAACGAGTAGCAAGATGTATTACTTATTTCCAACTTAAGAACTTAACCGATGTATAACTATGATGACACTGTATACTTGTAGCAATGTAGCTTGAGCTTGCTAGTAACCAACATGCATGGCTCTTCTTAGGCCTAGGCAAAAAACCCGAGCCCGAACGGGTTATCCGAACCTGACTCGAATATATCTGAACTCGAACGGATAGTGAATAAAAATTATGTCTGAACGGGTACTTGAACCAGAAACCAAATGGGTTTGGACGGACTTTGGGCATGAGTTAAAACCCGGAAAGCCCGAAAATACCCGAACATTTTTTTTACTCTCTAAATTTTTAAATTCAAATTTCTAATTAATTCTCACAATCTACAAAACTATCTCCTTCATTTCACAATCACATTTTCACTACGCTCTCCTCCTTCACACACACAAAACAAAACTCAAGATTTGTGTAAAAGATATGAATTTGTCTTTTTCTATGAAGATTTTACTATTTTTATATATACTTCATGTGATTTATATAAGATAAATTGTTTTTAATTAATAACTTGACAACACTGCAAATTTATCGTAAACCCATAAAATTAGAATATAAATAAAGCCACCCCAAGAGAATATAAATATAGCCAATTAGTCAAATACTAGTTTCTAATTGTTAACTTTATTATATTAGTATCTAATTATTATTATTTTCATTTAAGTGAATTATATGTGTTTCAAATTTTTTGTTATTTTTATCCATTTAAGTGTTTCTTTTTCTTTGTTTATGTGTTTATATAATATGCGCTAGATACCCCAAAAACCCGAAAAAACCCGAAGCGCTACCCGAATCCGAACTGAGATAGAACCCGAACGGCCTTGCCATTTTCAAGACCGAACCCGAACCCGAACCGAAATATTTTGTCCGAGTTTGGTCAGTTTAATACCCGAACTCGAAACCCGAACGCCCAGGCCTAGCTCTTCCTATAAAAACAAACATGAATCATTCACCATTCACCAATATAAATGGCTGAAGAAAAATGTATACAGAATCTTTTTGAAGATTAGCAAGCTATAAGCTTGAACATCCAAAAAACAAAGCTGAAACAGCCTAAAATTTCCCTCTAAGTAGGTTAGTTGGCCAGCCTTGTTATCAAGCTCGAATTCAAAAAGGTCATCAGTTCTTTACATATTATGAAGTACAGGAAATTCTGTAATCCAGACATAGGGATTGTGCTTATCTATTTTTGACAGTAAGGATTGCACTTAGTTTGAACCCTAGTTATCTGATATGCTAAATAGCTATTTCAGCCAAGATCTGTGGTAGTACTCCTTTGAGGTAACTGCATGTTCACTATATCTTGTCTAGGTAGACAATACACGGATGAATTACCTGAACCATTGGCCGTCCCCAGACTTTCGGATGCAGTTAATGCTAGAAGGTGAGTGCCTTCCTTGTTTTTCCGAATGACCAAATATCCGATACTAGCCAAATAGATAAGCATACCTGCCACTCCCAATATTCCGCAGAACACAGTTCCAACCACTTTAAGATGCTTTTCACGCAGAGAAACAACCAACTTCTCTCCAAGATAGTAGACATTTATGCCTATAATTAGGGAGCCAATAATCCAAGTGGCTGCCGAAATCTGTCATGGGAAAAGAGATAACAGTGTTAACTGCAACTTGAAAAATCTAGTCCAAGGCTATAGCATGTACAATTTCAAGACCTTAATCATATGTACTATGGTTTTGACAAAAACTAGTCTAACTGAACCAGAATCCCACCCAACCAACTAGTTGGATTGGGATGGATAGAGAGAGCAATGACAATCACTTGTACCAAATAATTGTCTCAATTAGAAAACCGGACTATGGTAGTACAAGAGAGCCTCCATTCAGTTCCAGTTTGATGTGTTTTGCAACACAATACCTCTAAATATACGTGGCTTTTCAAGGGAAATAAGCATCCATGCATGCATCCATTTAACCATCCATATCCGTGACTTTACTTGATCACTTTATAGATGCATCTATATGTACGTGCACATTTATCCAGTTTACAATCTTTTAGCTATTTATAAGGCTTCAACAATATTCTTTCACAAAATAACATAGAAGCATTAACAATGAAAGACAAATCTTACTAAATATGAGTTGGCATGTGACCCCATCTTTGTCTTGCTACTTGTGAACTTGAGAAGAGGAATGAGTGCAAATGGAAGTTCAAATGATAAGATCATCTGCAAAACAAGAAGAAAGGGTCTATTAACTGGGATCAGTTCTTTCAACATAGAAATAACTCATGCGAGATTCATTTTAGAGACTTGCAATATTGAACATAAGATTTACAGAGTTCAAAATAACTCAAGAATGATAACCTCCTCCATCAAGCCAACCAAATATACTACAACAAGATTCCATTATTTAAAATGGAATGAAAATACCAGTGTGACTTACTACCATTCTCAACTGATGTAGAACTATCCAAATATTAGTCTTATTACAAGTAGGATAGAATTTTCTCTGTATATTTTTTTCTCATCTAGGTAGGGGTTTGCCTTCTCAAGTATTTGTTTTCATTCATTTTTAGGATTGTAGCATACGTTCCTTTTGACTATTCGTATTAGGTAATTTTCCTATTATTATTAGGATTGGGTAATTATTTTGCTCATACAGGGAAAAAATCAATTCTGTTTCCCCACCACTTTTCAGATAGAACATTTTAAAACTAGGATTTGAAAAGATAAAAAGATATTTTGCATCTAATCTCCTTGCACTGATGTAATACATAATTTATCCGTAATCTTTTCCTGTAATGGAAATAGTCATAGCCAAGAATTCTTACCGACGCAACAATGATCAAGTCTCCAGCGCCATTAGACCCACCAATGATTGCAACAATAAGACTAGGGATTATGGCCAAGCACCGAGTTAGAAAGTTCCTAATCCAGGGCTTCAGCCTCAAATCAAGAAATCCCTGCACAAATAAGAAATTAAAATCATAAGATAAAGAGGCTGCCACAGAATTTCTTAGAATGGGAACTTGCAAATTTTTGTACTGAAAGGCACGCCTAAGCATTGAGAGAGAGAGAGAGAGATAGAGAGAGAGTAGTCCACAATGGCCTTTAACAAATATTTCTATCAATTTCTGCATAGAGCACTGCAACAATAATCACCAATTCTAGAAAGAACCGAAAGTTTCATCATCGTTGTCAACCAATGGCCGAGCTAGGCGCTATTAAAGGGGTAGGCCGTATAGTACGCACAGCTAAACTTTTTATATATAATTTTTTTTTTTTTTAACAAGGGGGGGAAAAGAAAAGAAAAGAACATTTCAATTTTGGGCTTTGCGGGGTGGGGGGACCATGGCCGCCTAGCTCCACCAATGTTGTCAACTGAATTAAACAAACTAGAAAGAAAGTTTTCCTTGTGATCCTAAGTGACCATTCCCTTAGATTATCCTCAATGCTGCCGATATCATTTGGAATATATTCTCATTTCTTATCTTATCCATTTTTCTATGAAACTGAGAAGTGATACGAAGTGCTTTACAGAACAAAGAAATAGGGTGATACTACAGCTTAGTCTAACCTGCATAACATATTGTCCAGCATATGTCCCGGTTATGGTAGAGCTCTGACCTGATGCCAGCAAAGCAATTGCAAAAAGCTTGGAACTCCATTTGCCAAGTACATTCTGTAATGGTGCATAAATAATCATTTTCTTTAAACATCAATACCATGATCCTAAAGGATTTTGAGTAGTATTACAGGAAATAATAGTTTCACACTTTAAGTAAAAATGAAGCTCCGCTCAAATCCAAGTCTTTGCAGTTCTGGTGGTAAACAGGGTCCAAATTAGATGAATTGCAAACAGCGCCACTGACTGAGATAACAGATATGTTGATGAGAAAGGCCACAGTTAAGGCAAATCCACTTTCTATCACATAAAATCTGCACGCCTCCTGTAAACAAGTGGAATCATGAAATGCTGCAATACGTCGAAGAGAGTCTAGTCTTTATTGACAAGAATATTAATAGTCAAAATGTAAATTAAAGCAGAATTGGAGTAAACACAAATGCAAGCAAGAAATATTTATCTAGTTTTCATTTACCAGTAACCATGTAGTTGTCTAACAAAGAATCTTTTCATTTTTAGTAACAGTTGTTAAACCAACAGTCCCTAAATTCACAGGTAACTCCAACAGATTCCCATTCCAAAGCCATTAGAAAAAAAAAATTATATAGAAAGAATATAAATCATTAACAGATCAGTGATCTCTGTAACAAATTGCTGATGGATGTCCACATGATTAGAATGTTATAACGAAACAACAAAATCGTCAAGAATTTTCCAACAGATTTTCAAATTCCATCATATGATTGTGGACTCTGTCTGTCAGCCAATGGTATGAAACTAGTCCCGATCTCCCACCCTACATATGGCGGGATAACCCCGCCAGACGCACACGTGGCGGGAGATCATTGGATGTGTGCATCCCATGGGATAATCCGATCTAAAATGTATGGCAGGAGATCTTTTTTACACATTACACGTGGAATGTCAATTGTTAGAATAGGATATAATGACAGAGTAAACTCCTGCGAATCCCACCTCCTTTACACAAGCAATAAAACTAGTAACTCTAACAGTTCTACCCGGCAAAAGGATTTCAAGATTTTCAGAATGAATTTGGAAACACAGTTATGTTTCTATTGAAAATGACGGCAGGGTTAAGTGCCTACAGATTACATCATTGATAAATTTTCAGGTATTGTAGAAGATGCTATTTAGCTATCCAGATAAGAAGACCTTTATAAGAAAGTAGAAAACATAAGTAAAGTCCTTCAGATAGAAATATTACTTGGATACCGTTCACAGATCGAGGGATTTTCCTAGAAAGCACCAGAGCCGAATGGAGGAAAAGGTTGTAGATCGGAAGAGCACACGAAATAATCAAAATCCTTAATCATGAACTGGTTCTCTTAGTAGCAGATGTTGATTGATAGAATATGAAAAATAACATACGGCATAACCATAGCACCAAGAAGTGAAATGGCTAGCTTGGTGGCTCCATTTCCCTTAAGTTGGGGAACAAAAAGGCCATACAAAACTTCCGAAGACTTGGGCTTTGCATATTTAAGCTCCACAAAGAAGCAGATAGCAATTGTGAAGACAAGGAAAGCAATCAAGAGCTCAAGTTTCCTGACCTGCGAAACATTTGCAACCGGTATCAATAGGGCTCGAGTAGAGGCATAGTCACTCGGTTTATGTTGTTGCTCCAGTTACAAGGCTAAACATATCCAAAATTCATTTCCACTTAGTTATTAGATCATGGTGCACATAAATACCCCATATTGCTGCAGCAATAGTAGAACCAATGTACTGAGCCCAGTGATAAGCACGCCACACCATAGGGGTATATTGAAGAGCATGTTGAGAGCAAATGCTGTTCCAATCACTGAAGTAAAAAGGAAGGTCAGAGTCGGGCATAAATATGAGGGGAATGGACATAAGACCAAAAGGAAAGGATTAAGCAAGATAACAATTGATGTCAAACATGATATTGGTACCCAAATGCATCTGTTGTTGTTGCTTTAGATAAAATGCTAACAATTATATCATCGCTGCAGTGTGAATTAGTAATCAGCAACTCATAAGAAGTTGGTTTATATGGTACTATTCCAGAAGGTCTTGTGGGATTGATTTCTTTGTTTAGAATGATTCTTGTTAATAACTTATAGAAAACTTGGGTTCACAAGCAGAAAGTTGAGGTGTGAGTTCCATTTATCCACTTTTGAACGTGAAGCCAGACAAGATTTAATCTTTAGGAACACGATTTATAATCAATAAAGTTGATCATTTACATGCTGTTGTGTGATTATTCATGATCAAATAGTTTCCACATAACTATAAAAAGATAGAGAATAACATTGTCTAGCACTTAAAAGAATTTTCTTACGGCAACCAATACCAACCGCGAACATGCAAAATTTAACTCAAAAACTATTTTAAAGATGAATATGTAACAACCATTAACCCTTACCTTCAGGAATGTCACATGCGACTATAGCTATTTCAGCAAGAATCCAGAGGATAAAATTTGGAACCTTTGGATACTCCTTTCGACAGTGTTCAGCTAAATGCTTTCCTGAAAAAGGAAACGTGAAGGGCAAAGCAAAGTTCCTAAACATGAATGACACAGAAAAATATAATAATAAAAATAAAAAGAGGGAAAGAAGAAGACCATTTAATGATAAGCTCAGAGAGTAACAAACCTGTAACAACTCCAAGGTTTGCTGCCAGCATTTGGATGATAAGAGCAGCACATGAA
The DNA here is from genome assembly GCA_963692815.1 of Nyctanthes arbor-tristis. Taxonomy (NCBI): domain Eukaryota; kingdom Viridiplantae; phylum Streptophyta; class Magnoliopsida; order Lamiales; family Oleaceae; genus Nyctanthes; species Nyctanthes arbor-tristis. Next base: position 30,529 of record CAVNYN010205462.1, on the reverse strand, counting down.
GCCATCAATATGATCCAGAGTAACTGTGAAATGAAGAGAAGTCATTACCACTATAAATCATCCTATGTAAAAATATACAAGAGAAAAAAGTCAATATATGAATAAAAGTTGTATTAGCTTCTTCCAGGAGCACGATATATCAAGTAGATGAATTGCACAGTGAACAATCACTTCCAATGCTTATTTTGCTTGCCATAGCTAAATGATTATTTGCCAGTTGTGAACCATACTATGCTACAACAACAATAAATTTGGCCAAAAGCGAAGGTAAATATACATCATGAAAAAACGTGAGTTCTAAAAGCATTTATAAAACCATACATTACCATTAAGCAATTATGATTTTAAATAGTACCTCAAAAGAAGAAATAAGATTGGATCATGAAGTTGAAAATTACACTCACCCCATATTTGTATTGTGCTCCTGCCTGTAAATCGGTTTGAACTGAAAGTGGAGGACAAAATCATGTTATAAACCAAAGGAAAACAGTTGGTTCAATCTAGAAACAATCAATATTCACTTACAATTTCCGGGATCAATATAAGCAATAGAAACAAGAAAGCCAGGACCCATATATGCAAACAAATTTTTCCAGCTTGTTTTCTGCAAAATGAATTGACAGAGTATTAAAGCTCCTTGAATCAAGTGATTCCTGTCATAGCTGTGGTGCACATTCAAGATAAGGGCACAACAAGTCATGTACATAACTAGATTAGAATTTGACGGTTAGACAGGGAGGTTGGTCGCATTTTTGCTAATACATTACTAATTTCGTAATCCATAGAATTAGCTCCAAAGACCAGGTAGATGGAACAAACGAGCGGCAATGAGAACCATATACAGAATTAGTCCATTTGACAATTTGTAACTATTATCACCAAATTCATGTCAGCAGCCCAGATACAGATAAGCATGACTCTCCAGGTGTCAGAAGATCTTTGGATACAGTTACAACAATCAAACATTAGAATGTAATTTGGATCTCTGGATACAATTACAACAGTTAAACATCAGAATGTATTTGGAGTGAATAATAATTAATAACGTAGAGAATCAAGCCAGTCACTGCCATTACTTTCTCATTTGACTATGATACAAAGAAGAATGATATAGAAGATTAGACCAAGTTAAGGCATTACAAAAAAAAGAACCTCGTAATCGGGTTGGAAGACTTTGGATTTTGGAACCATACAATAGGGTGACATGGGCACAAATAGATGCAAGAAAAATTAGGCAACAGTGGAAGTCGTAGAATGTTTTGGGTGCTTTAGGGAGAATCGCCAATAACCGAATTTCGGAGGTAGCCATCGTGCAACAAAACACGTTGGTTTTTTATTAAACTAGTTAAGAAAATTCAGTTAACATAATACAATTAAGAAAATCAGTCGAGCAGTAAGGTAAATTACATAATAGCTAGCATTATATGATATCTAAACACTAGAAAGATAGAGCAAGGCTGGTAAAGAGCACTACTTACCAGCACAACATCATGGGTTTGAGTCTATACTAACGCTCCTCACCGAAGTTCCCCAATTGTATCAAAATAAAAAAATAAAATAAAAATGAAAAACACTAGAAAGATGACAACCTACAGATCTGTTCAACCTCAAAGCAATATGGCAATATGCATTTTTCACTCCCATTTTCTTCTTCTCCTCCTCCTCCTCCTTTTTCATTTTTCATCCATTCCCGCACGCCACGGCCCCACCCTCCTTTCAAACTTCAAAGCTAAAACTTTTCTAACAAAGATTACACAGACTTTGCAGAATCCAGGGAGAACATCAATAAGGCCAGACGATAAATTGCAAAACATGTTTAGTCAATGTATGAATGGGAAAAAGATAATCTTCAATAACCACATGGCTTTAAAAAATCGTAAAAGGTCTTATAAGTTCCAATTAATCAAGAGAGATTTGGAAAAAAAGAAAAAAGGAAAGAAAGAAATGCACACATCAGGCACGACAATCTGATCATATTCAATATTATCTATGAGTGGCTCAGTGGGGTGATTCCTTTCTCCCGTGCTTGTCATAAACTGCGGTTGGGCAGTTGCCGCCACTGGTGACGCCGCCATTCCCCTGCAACACTCAATTACAAGAGGCAAAGGGATTGGATCAATTCAAAGGGCTATAACTTTAGTCCCTCGATGAATTAACTTGGAGTAAACATTATACATGCAATCGAAATTGAAACTTAAAACACTTATACAATGCATGTTACATATTGTATGTATCCAGTATCATCAAATTGATATGTAAACAAAAAGAAAAAAGGAAAAAGATCAAGCCCAATTTCAAACCCAAACGTTTTTCTACGAAAAAATCAATTTGAATACGATAAGAATGATGTAAAGTGCTTACAAATTGTTGGGCGAAAGGGAGATGTGTGGGAGAATGTGTATCGAGCTGTGTTATATATAAAGAGAGAGAAAAGCAGGCGGCTTTAACACTCTCACTTCACTTGAAACTGCCCTCTGGTCTGTGGGGCTCTTGTTTGTTGCAACCGAAAGAGATCCCCTTCCTCCCCATATCGGCGTCGTGTTTGGCCGTCAAGACTCGACCCGGTCATTTGCAGTCACGTGCTCGATCTCACTTTTACCTAGTCCCGATTTAATACTATCATTTTTCAATCTTTTACCGGATCTATTTGAGAAAATAATAGAATTCAATTTTGTCATTCATATTGTGTGTACAATTTCGAGTTCGATCGATCTATTTTTGACCAAGTTTTAAGAAAAAAAGTAAAGAATTATATTTAACTACTTTGTGGGGACGGAACCGTGCAAACACGAGAATTGTAGAATTCTTACTTTCAAGTTGTGTTTGTTAATGTTTTTTTCTTCTTTTGTTTTTTATAGGTGAGGAACCATAGATGAAGCGGGAATAGAACTAGGGATGGGAATTCTTGGACGAAAGCGAGTAATTAAACAAGTTTATGTTGCTTTTGTCTTATCATTTTATTTCTGGTTAAGAAGACAGGAAAATATACTTTGCGAATGCTAAATGTGTGGCGGGTGTGGATTGTGCTTTCGATATAGTTGTTATTTCTAATCCGCTACTCTATATCTAAGCTAGACTAGGCCAAGGAGAACTATAGCTGTTAGGGATTTGGGAGTACAAATTACTTTGTGTCGTTTTTTAGGTAAATGCCCCAATAATCCCTAAACTTTTACCAATGTTTCTAGCGCATCCCTCAACTTTAATTTTTTTTTTCTAGTTAGCAATTCGATTTAGTATGGAACTTGCTTAAGTGCATTCACTAGTGAATCCATAAGAAATGGTAATTAATATACCATGGTTTTAAACGAGGCGTATTAATTTTTAATTTATGATTCCAAGTATTAGCATCCTTTAATTACAAAGTTCAAGACGTTTGTTTAAAACACATATTCAAGATGGAATTCATGCAATTTCAAAGTCAAGTTAGTGTTGAAAAAAATAGGAGCGAATTTCACATCAGAGTGATGGTAGAGTTACCATCGTAGATTGAGATGCGGGCGCACAAAAATGACATCATTTGCAGCCAAATAAACATGTAGTGACCACAAGAGCATTTAGTTTTCCTTGTGTGAGGAAGAGGGATATTGAAATGTTATGGTATTCACTCAGATGAGGATTACTATTATTATTATTATTATTGAAAAAAGTACGAACAACCGATACCGGATAGAAAATAATGTTACATGAAATTTAGTTTTTTTACTCAATGACTCGATCTTTTAAGATGGTACCTCGATTTTCTTACATCTATCAATTGATTTCGCTTTTAGGTTTTTTTTTTTTTTTAAGAAAAATTTAATAAGGTGGTAATCTTAAAGGTGATATCGTGACAACAATAATAATAATGGAAGAATTCTTTTCTAAACACTTACATCAGCACAACAATAATATAAAATAGTTAAGTTATCATCTATATTCCTCCACTACAAACCAAAAGATAATAATGGAAGAGATGCCCCTATATTTTAATGTATAATCACTTTAGCCCCCTTCATTTAGAAGTGGCAAAATACCTACCTCCAGACCCGTCCCTTTCACATTTATCTTGATGGTCGCGACCTAAAACATGGTCCTCTCTTGTGCCTAACTTGACTCTTGTCTTTTGCATGCTCTCGCCCCATCTTGCATAGAGGTCTTATTTCTTTGAACTTCTAAAGACGAGGGAAAATCATTCACTTCTCATATTATACAAGTGTCATCTTTATACTCTTTTCACCTTTCTTTATTGATGGAGTAAATTTATGGATTAAAATAAAGAGAAAAAAAGGCTAGGCAACTATCTAAAGGCTTACTTTTGGATTGTAAATGGCTAAAAGTGCTATTTCACTTAATATTCGCATATTGACCTCAAATTAGTGGTCCTACTTTCGTTATACCCTCCTACCATTTTTCTTGGCCCTTACTAAGGTATCCTATAGTGTTTTTAATACAACATAATACTTGTTCGTCTTGATTAAAAAGTAGGAAAACATAAAAAATTACACTATTTGTTGATAGATATATCTTTCTTTTGTTTTTCACTCAAAGTGCGTAGATTTTCTATGTTATATAAGACATTGAGAAACTTTGATGTAAGATTTCCTTTCTCTTTAATTACATTCTTGTTTTTCCCTAGCTTTATTCCGTTTAACTTTCCATACTACTCTTTTATATTTTCTTTACTTTAGATATCTAGATTGTGCGGATATGCCCAAGAGTTAAGAGGTTTCTTTCATTCTTTTTTTGTCTTCAATATGAAAACACCATTTCATCGAGCTTTTACTCAATTTTTAAGTATACTATAATAGGAAAATGATACACAACAACTGTACCAGATAGTTCCTCATGATTGGGTCCCTTTAAAAAAAACACATCTCCCTGCTATTGCGTGTTGGCGTCCTCGGTGGATTTATTATGCAACCAGTCATCTGGTTTCATACGCTGCACTAATATACCATAGTTTTCTAAGCACAATAAAAATCATTAAAATTTTTTACCAAATTGCCCCATATTCAAAATTAGCTGTAATGTTTATTTATTTTGAAGGGCACAAAGTAATAACTTCTGCTACATTAGGTACTCTCATTTAATTTGTCTTATGTAACAAAAGTCTTCTGTTCTTATCTATCTATCAATCAAAGTTGTAGACTGTTGTGGCCATTTTGTAGCTTTGAGATTGCAAGAATCTGACTTTTTCAAGTAATAACAGAGACTGTTTTAGAAGACTTTTCTTCATGATTTTGGCACATGTGGGACCAAGCATCTATATACAAGAAAAAATTCTCTCTTTTATTTTGACGTACTAGAATTCTCACTCGTGTATCGCATAGGATTTAAAAGAAATAATAATAATAGTAATTTTAAATATATCTATTTATCTGGTATAAAAAAGTGACATGTTTAACTGTCAATTATGTATTTAATGACCATGGGCCTTCAAATTCACCACTTGTATATAAACAACCAATTCACGTTTATCAACTAACAAATATCAGTTATTTATATAAGATAAACATATCTACTTAGAATTACTCTAATAACAAATGTCAATAAATTTTTTTACCAAAATTTAATAAATTATTAATATAGCAGTTGAGTCATATGTTAACATTATGAGATATAAGTTTTTATAACTATTATATCATATTTAGATTTATTTATTTGTCAGTAACACTTTTTACACCAGTTAATTTCTTTTTTTCATACAGTGCGTACAGGGGACGGGAGGGGAACTAATATCAGTTATTTATATCAAATAAATATTTCTCCTTATAATTACTCGAATAATAAATATCAATGAATTTTTATATAAACATTTAATGTAAATTATTAATACAGTCAGTTAAGTCATATTAATATTATGAAACATTAGCGTGAAGATTTGAAAGAATAATTAATTTAGACATTAAGAAAAAGAAATCCACAACAAAATGATAGATGCTTCTTATCTTTGATTTTGTACTAGTTTACAAAATTCTCTTGCACAAAGCATGTCATTGGTGATAATTAGTTCTTATTCTTCGTAATTTTTACTCCACTAAAAAGTTGATTAACAAATTAAATTTCAATACCAACTATTAGGGGAGGATGTAACGGGATTATAACCCATGTCAACCAGAAAAAATTTTGAATTTTATGTACAAAAGAAAATTTTATTTACATCAGCTAAGTTTTATTCTTTATTTGGATCACCTCTACCAACTATGACTTTCCATCAAGAATTAGTTTTCATATATTCTTATGATTCGTCATTAATTAATTTTATCATACAACTCTCTACAAAAAAATCGAAGGAAAGCAAAACTACAAAGGAAAAGCTCTTAATTGCCTCTAATTACACAACTAAAATGAAGTGAAAGGCAAAAAGCCACAAATTATTTAAAATTAAATATATAATTGATATGAAACTTTGTGACTGTTTGAATCTATTTAGTCAAATTGAATTATAATGAGAAATTATAATGAGGTGAAAAGAGTGATATAGATTTAATAAAAGTTTGAAATTTATAGTTATAAATAAGCAGTTGTCAAATCAGTGATAGGTGAAATTATAATGTATTTGAATAAAGAGCATCAAAGACCTTCTTCGTTAAAAGTTTAGGAATTTTAAGGATTGTTTACTCAACCTCTTATTATAGTTGGAAGAAATATTCTAAAAAGTGTGTCTAGATTTGAGGAGCGTACTTCATCCTTTGCATTTTAACACGTATTGACTGCACATTACGGTGCTTGAACTCAAAGCTTAAATTCAATACTTTTGATGCCATGTACTTTTTAAAACTTTGTTCATAAGATTTGATAACTTGGAGAGAATTGATGCTATAAGGAATATTGTACTGCTGCTGCAGAATTCTTAACAGATGGATGGCTATAAGCCTTTTGTTTCCTACCATTAGTATGTTGGACCAGCCCAATAACAATGGATGGTTTAGGCTTTTTTTGATTGCCTCTTTTTGGTTTTGTGTTTTAAATTATATTATTAGGGAATATAATAGATGAGAGGAGGGGAGATGAGATGAAATGAGAGGAGACTAGATAAGACTGGTTTAGATGAGAAGCAATGAGTTGACACTCTAGATGAGACTAGATAAGACGGGTTTGGATGAAAAGCAATGAGTTGACACTCTAAGGATCGACAATTTGCTGAAATCTGTACATCGGTCAATATTGAGGAAAGTTATTAGCAAACTTTATCGTTAGTGCTATTTAACATTATTATTACTAATTTGTATGTCAAGTATATCGCATATATATAGTTCTAGAACCAAATTAGTGTAGCGTTTATGATTGAGTTGTGTTAATTTATATTTACATTTGTTTAGTTACTTTTAAGTTAGACTCACACATTGAGTGAAATGATGAAATTGTAGATACGACTTACGAGTGAAACCAAGTAGAGATTAACCTTGAGGAGTTTTTAAGATACAAAATGGTAATATATATTATTGATCAGGACATAGGGTAGGAGTGCGTTTTATTGGGAGCCCACGGCGCACCTCTTAGGCCCCCTTTAAAAACCTTATTAAAAGAAGGAAAAAAAATTCACATATAAAGAAATGGAACTTTACATTATCCCTATATTGATTGTTTGCTCCACCCCTATTATTGATTGACTTATTTTCAAAAATTTAGTTATCCTAATATTTTATGACTTTATAAAGAAGCTATGAAGCGAGAGCCTCTGAACCTAAGGAAGGCCTAGACGATGTTTTTATTCCTGGGCTGTAGTAAGTAGATCGAGAGGTCGTGGTAGTTACTTATATATGTTAATTATCAGTTTTATGTTTTATAAAAGGCTTCATTTTCATGACAAAAAAGTACTCATTTATAAAGTTGAATAATAAGTGCATGAATGCATGCATATTAAACTCCCAAAAAACCCACAGTCGTTCTTTTGTTTCTTTTTTCTTTTTAAAAATTCACAAGTTGGGTCCCCATATTGAATACATAGATATTATATATATATATATATATATATATATATATATACACACATGATTAAGAAGGTTACAAGAATTGAATAGACAAAGCACCAATCAAGATGTGCCCAATCTTGGTCAGGATAGCATAGTAAAGCAGAAGCACATAGACCATACAAATATGTATATTTTAGGCAATCAAGAATTTTCTCTTTTCTTTATGTTCATTTATCTAGATATAAATTACTTGTAAAAATAATCGACGAAATAAGACAAGGAGTATATATTTTAGATTTGGAGTAACAATCCAAAGAACTCCACTTGTTTCAAAGTCGGTCCCTACTGAAGACATTAAACAGTTGTCTTATTCTTTTCTTGTTTTTATTTTCGAGGATAGAATGGCAGTCTGAACATAGAGTGATAGATCAATTCATCAACAAGAGTTTGAAGGTGAAAAGGAAATAAGTGTTTGAGTTCGTGAACCACCTATTTGACAACGTGGGAGGGACCAAGTCATAATCTTAATGGTAAATAAGGTACATCATTGCCAAGACCTTTGTAGTATACTGATATCTTTGTTGGCTGTTTACACTTTACACTTTTGGTCAAGGGTTCAATTCATCTCCCTTCCCTTATTAATGTCAGGGAAAAAAAAAGAGGTACATTTAGTTTGCTCAATTAAAGTTGAGTGATTGAAGTTAATTACCAAGTTACGAACTATGGTTCTTGGAGTAATGACGTAATGTTCCATTTCTTTCTCACCCTTAGGCAAAAATGCAATATTGAATTTTTCAGTATCAATTTAGAGATACCGAGTGCCTCTCTTACAAAGACGCATTTCTTACTCTCATGTGATATGAGCCCACATGTGAAATTGTATGCGGTTTCATTTGTAAATATAGGGTCAGTGCCTCCATTATGGAAGTTGGCGGCGCCGGGTGTCTTTACGCAAAAAATGTTGAATTTTCTTGATGTGATGCCTTTCTTGAACCACTGAAACAAATCAACCACTTGTCATCTTTCCAAATATTGTCCACAAATAAGTCCAAGTCAAATGACTTCTTCAAGTAAAATTAATTTAGTGTCATACACATAGTCACTCTATAGCATTACATAGTAATATAACGTACATCACTTGATTATGATTTCCCGTGTAATAACTGTATAATATCATAAGATGACTATATGTATAGTGTCAAAATGAGACTCTTTACACAAGGAAGTTAGAACAATAGCGTGAATGACTTGAACATGAATAATAGTCTTCGTACTAGGTAATTATTGCAACAAAATCTTTACTCGCCGTGGTTATTAGTAAAAAATTCTTTTCCAGTTGAGGACAACTCTGGTTCCTCAACTCTGGTTCTTTTTTAGCAAATACTTAGTAAGGTAAGATGCAAGAAATGCAGCCAAACAAGTGTCAACACATCAATGGCTGCCCAACACTATCCACCAGGTGTTCGATAAAATGTCTCAACTGCCATTTGACATTATTTACATATATCATCAACTCATAATGTTACAGGAAAATGAACCCAAAATCTTGTACCCAGAAGTCTATACAAAAGTAACACTCGTTTTGTACAAAACTCAACCAATTCACAAAAACACGCACGCTGATGCGTGTGGGACTCGTGCGCACAAGCCACAACCACACTATATACAAAATGTTGCAACCACAAAGCCAAATTCCACACAGAACAGTCTAAAACAAAATTCTGTGTGGTTAGGGATGTTTCTTCTTACATAGACTCATAGTTGATACCCATGGCCTAGTTAAGATTTCGGTTCATCGGCCGGGTTGTTACATTCCCCTTGCCAACTCCAGACAATGTCCTTCAGGCCAGGCCTCAAATTTTCCTCATATAATTTCCTATACTCCAATGAGTCTCCTTCAGACTTCAAGATCTCAACAACTGATACCTCCGGTGCCACCTCGAACACCTCGGCCGTGATGGACAATTTCCCTTTCCGCCCATCGGAAAGGCCTTGCATTTTCAGCTTATAGTCCTTGGCCGTCAGAACCCTGAAGTTCAGTTTCTTGGCAAGTGATTCCAACTTCTTCATGATCACCGATCCCGAATACTTTGACGTGAAAAGCGAACCGGACTTCTTCCTATTCTCGAATAAGCTCGACAAGTTGAACCCTGATGACATGGATGATATAAACTCAAATGCATTGTAGAATGGGGGTGACCTTTTGCTCTGATCAGAATCATCCTTTTGCTCCAGGGGATTTCCTTGAGCTGGTTCTTGAATTGAAAAGGCAATAGGCTTAGTGAAGCCTTTGCAGAACCAAGGATCTCTCATTATACCTTGAATTGAAATCCTCTTCTCTGGATCAGCCACCAGAAGCTTAGAAATCAATTTCTTGGCTTCACATGAAAACCAGGGAGGAAACTGGAAGTCAGCCTTGAAAATTTTCCTGTACATTTTCATCACATTTTCGTTTCGAAATGGAAGAAATCCTGCTAAAAGCACATACAAAATCACCCCACAAGACCAGATATCAGATTTAGCTCCATCATACCCTTTTTTCCTAAGAACCTCGGGAGCCACATAAGCCGGTGTACCACATCGAGTATGAAGAAGTCCATCCTTCCTCAAATGCTCTGGCCAAGCAGATAGCCCGAAATCAGAAACTTTCAAGTTCTCATTTTCATCAAGTAGCAAATTCTCAGGCTTCAAATCTCTATGTGAAACACCCCTGCTGTGACAAAAATCCACTGCACTTATAAGTTGTTGGAAGTACTTTCTTGCAACATCCTCCTTAAGCTTCCCTTTAGCGACTTTCGCGAAAAGCTCGCCTCCCTTAACGTATTCCATTACAAAGAATATTTTCTGCTTTGTGGCCATTACTTCTTTGAGTTCAATAACATTGGGGTGTCGAACAAGGCGCATAACAGAGATTTCCCTCTTGATTTGCTCCATCATGCCTTCTTTCTTCACCTGATCTTTGTTGATCACCTTGATTGCAACACTTTCTGAGGTTTTAAGGTTCCTGCCATAGTAGACCTTGGCAAAAGTTCCTTGGCCTAATAGCCTTCCCATCTCATATTTTCCGAGAATTATGTTCCTTCTGGATCCATTGGTAGGGTGATGATGAGGATCTTCTTGAAGGGGAGAATCCATGAAGAATCAAGAAAATGGGAGGAGGGAATTAATCGATAAGAGACAGAACGACCTTGTCGCAGTAGAACGAATAAATAAAGGGATCTTAGTAGCATATGTGAATGATAAATCATAGATGGACCCAAGAAGTCATTTGGGAGAGTGGCAAAATTTGGGATTTTGTGTGGGGGGTTTTGGGGTGGGGGTGGGGGTGGGGGGTGTCCACTTGTAACTGGAGGACATGGTTTTGTGTTGCTCTCATAGAAAGAGAGAAATATTAAAGAGTATAATAATTGGAAATTCAAGAGGCGTTTTGTGAAGGCCACATGGTGACATAAGACAGGTATTAGAATTAGGTTTCACATTTGAAACTTGTTCATTTGAATCTAGTGTTAATATCCTTAGCTAGTCGGCCAATAAAAAACACCCGTCTATTACTCCATATTTCTTTTTGATTGTTAAATCATTTCATGTCAATCGACTCGCATGTTATTGTGTTAATTGATTGACAGAAAAGTGAGACTTTTGAATTTTTAAATTTAAGATTGAGTGCATTTGATTAATTTCTGTATTGAAAAATCTTGATGCACATTAAACTTAGATTGAGTGACAAGAATACTTGATCTTGGGATATTTGTATTATTAAGCTTTAGAAGGTCATAGAAGAAATTTATTTACTTAAAATAGAGTTTTTAATATACATTATTTTATTTTAAAAAATAAACTTCCTTAGTTCCTTAAGTGGAGTTGTATTTATTTATTCGTTATTTTTTATTTTTTATTTTAACAAAAGTATGGTCTTTATGTTCTAATATCACATTATGGTGGACTAATTTAACTTGACAACAATCTTTATATTTCTTTCATAACAATAATGCTTGAACGACTTGGGTCGTAAAGCCATCACTTGAATGATCTTGTCCTAGATAGACAAGTCGAGGCGAAAGAATTGTACCTTGTTTCTTAATTCTTATTACTTCCGTTTGTTAGACAAATTGTAAAATTAATCATTCTTTTGTAAGTCAAATTAAGAAGAATAAATCAAAACGGTCCATCAAGTTGAAAACGCTTGCTCAACTAACTGTTTGGTCCTATGAGAGGGAAATTTCAACTCGAAACATAAAAAATTATTTAATTTTATTGCTTTAAATTGTGAAAAATACTAGAATTGCAAAAAAGAAAAAAAAAAGATCCAATTTTCTATTTACCAAATAATCAATATCTAAGTCATTTTCGTGGCTAGAAGGAAGGAAACCCTGGCATACTAAACTGGGCCCCTTTTTGGTTGGTAAGATTCCTTAAATTTTTTCTTGCTTCTGTGGGCTGATACAGCATATTAAAATTATAAATACCTGCACATAATATAGAGGAAATTAAAGGATCTACACTAATTTTTTATTTATATTTTAGTAATACTCCCTAAACATAAAATATATGCTATTCTATTATATTTAATTATACTTATACTACATTCTTTTTTTCCCGTTTCTTTAATTTTTTATTATTATTTATTATTTTTATTTTAGTTTTTCAATTTCCACATTGGAATTCCATAATTATAACCAATTTTTCTTAATTAATATGATTGTAACAGATTAATCACTTTTTTGTTAATTTTGAAAAACTTGATTCCCATGGATTCTTGTTGCTAACTTTGTTGTTTTTGAACTTGATGACAATTTGATTTCTTACCCGAGATTCTAGATGGTAACAATTAAAAAAAGAAAAAAAAGAATAGTGACAACACATTGTAAAACATAAAAAATTTGTATAAAGCACTGAAAATCATAAAAAAGGAAAAAAAGAATGGTAACAACAACACAAAATTTTTTTTTAAAAAATCATGTACAATTTAAAAGAAAAATAATGGTAATGATCACGCAAAAAAAAATTCATGTAAAATTAAAAAGGAAAAAGAATGATAACAAACACCTCAAAGAAAAAAATCCCCAAGGCGGCAAATATTAGTGGTAACAATGGAAAAAAACAGGGTAACAAATGGAAAAGCATGGTACAAAAGACCATGGCAACACTATAATTATTCTCACTATCATTGAATTTGAAACTGTTTTTGCTTGTTATCTCTGGTTTTTTGGTATGTATGAAGTAATCAAGATTTTTCAGATTTATTAGAAATTTACTAAGGGTAATAATTTTCATTTATGATTTAATTTTGAATTGTTGACGAATACATTTAAGAATTTGGATTCTTGTAACTAAAATTAGATTTGAATGTTTGCATGATTCTAGGAAGATAATGTTACCCATACTTTCCATTTTTTTAATACTCGAATTCATTTTTTTAATTCGTATTTATATATTTCATTTCCATCTATTTTCCTTTTTTTTTTTTGATGTTTCAACATAGAGGTAAATATAAAATGCATGTTAAAAGGTATACCTTTTAAGTAAAGAATCCTAAAATATAAAATGTTATCATGTAATCAATAATTTATTTACTTTATTGTAAATCACATGCACGATAATATACTCAATTATTAGAATAATATCAAAACCTTCTGATGATAAATATTATATTATGACCAAGAGAATTATGATACAACAAAAAATAATGAAGACGATTTTATGTTTATTTTTTATGTATAGTGTGGTGTTAAATTTTCAAAATAAGCAAAATTAGATGTATTTAGGAATGATTAAACATGCAGAAAAGTACATATGAAAATATAAGAATACATGAGATGGGTGAAATTAGAGAGTTGTGTTGAGCAATTCCATGAGAAAGTAGGAAAATAAAAACGAAAGGTTAATAAAACATGCATGATTGGCATTTCAATTCACGCTTGACATAAATTTTTGTGATGAATTATAGATTTTTCTCAATATAATTATGGGAATGAAAAATATATATATATATTTTTTTAGGTTGGGGGTGGATGGGACGGTCGGGACCTTAGTCTCAATCTTGGGGCGATTATTCTAGTTTCATTTCTTTCTAGTCAACTTGATAAGGTTATATTTTTGAGAAATTTTTGTTCTCTTCACAACTGGTTGTCACAAAGACAATGTTTATCATTTGCCACTTGTTAACACGGCGTTGGGATTTTTTGTAGTGATTAATAAAAAAGTTGGAAAATGACAAATAGATCAACTCACAAGTAATTAGCCTTGGGTCAGTTTTGTGTTATTTATTTAATTTTAGAGGAGAGGGGAATTGAACCTTATTTGATTAAGAGTGTGTTTGATTAAAATCATGAAATTTAGTTGAAAAGAAAATATTTTCTTGTCAATTGAATTATCGCTAATAAAATTTCATAGAAAATGAATTGCAATGTGTTTGATTAGAAGTGAAATTCTCGAGGCAAAATATGAATTACCTAGAAAACAAAAAACCTACACCCCATATGAAAATATTTTTCTTATTTTCAAGAAAAATGTGGTCGCATGACCAAAAAATGGAAAATATTTTTCATGGAAAAAATGCAAATCAAACACTACAAATGTAGAAATTTAGGTGAAAACCCTCATTTTCTATTGAAAATCCCCTCATTTTCTATTGAAAATCCTTATCAATTGAACACATTGTTAGAGTTATTTGTCATTTCTTAACACGGGATTGGGACTTTTGTAGTGATTAATAAAAAAGTTAGAAAATGACAAATAGATCAACTTCACAAAGGTTTTATATTTATTTATTTCTTTAACACGGTTTGGGAATTTTGTAGTGAGTGTTAAAAAAAAAAAGTGAGAAAATGACAAATAGATCAACTTCACAACTAATTAGCCTGTGTCGGTTTTGTATTTATTTATTATTTTTATTATTATTATTATTGAGATATTATAAAGAGATTGTAAGATAGGGGAATTGAACACTATTTCATTAAATGTTTGGGAGTTAATTAGGATACTATGAGACTACATGAGTCTTGGCTATTTATATTTAGGTTTATGTAGTATAGAAATATTTAATAGTACAATAATATTTTTAAAATATTAACTCCAATGGCAGTTTGCAAAGTGCAGGCTAGCTATGTACTTGGTGACAGTGATAGTTTAAACATTGTATATATAATTTGTAAATTAATTTGGTTTTACTACCTCTAATTTATTTATCTTAATATTTTCACTATTTTGGTTTGATCTCAATTCTCTCTTGATTCAATATTTGGTTTGATCTCAGTGAAAGCATTTGAATCACAAATGTCCAGAGAATGAACTAGGGGGAGTTTAGACATGTTCTTATCCCAAAATTAGTTGGCTGAAATTTGGAATCTTTAGACTCCTTCATCATTTATTAAAAAAAAGCGAAAAAACCCATTGAAGCTAGGACACAATATCGAATTCCACCGTTTTCTTCCTTGTCCTTTTTTGTTTCTAGTTTTTATAAGTTATCCCTGAAAAACGACCCCATAAGTTTTTTTTGTCATTTTAAAATAATCCCAATATTAAAGCTTTTGAGTCATTTTAAATGAACACTTAAAGTTATTGGGCTTGTTTGGAACGTTCTCATTAGTATTTTTTTTAATCATTTATCCTACTTTAAAACATAAGTTAGCCAAACTATCCTTAAAGTATGGACAAAGAACTATGTATATAATTTTACCGAACTTCTAACGTTTTTTGCAACTAAACAGTTCCATAATTGGAATCGAATAACAAAAGAATAGTTCTATAGCCAGTAAGGGGAAAAAAGCCTTATGAGTTGGGTAATTAAGGCATATACTATACTAAAATCAAAATTAGTACCAAGTATATGATATAAATATTTTATAATATTAATTATTTATCACGTGAAAAAATATTTACTTTAATTGATGAAGAAATTTTATAGCATATCAGCTCAAGGATAATTTATTAATTAAATCATTATAAAAGAGTTATATATGGATATAGCTCATGATTGTGTTAAGACAAATTAACTATATATACGGAGAATGAATAATAAAATTATTTATAACTTTAACCAATAACGCATCTAGTCGTGTGACTAATTAACAGTCGAAAGATCTTCTTCAAATGATCACTAAATTACAAAAGGTCTAACTAATGTTATATGGGACAACTATGCTAAACAACAATATGAGCAATAGTAATTTCCTTGTTGGTATGAGCAAATTAAGATATTTTCTTTGTGTAACAAGGTTCCATTATTGATTTGTTTTCGTCTAAATTTTTGCTAAACTAAACATAATTAAAATGAGATTTTTTTTATTTTAATTAGTTTTTTATAATAATGCTAAAACACTGCATCTTTTAGAATCAACAATTTTGCTGATTTTAATCAATTTTCAATTCTCCGTTTTAGACTGAAGATTTTAGATCTAGGATCTTGATTCCTGACATTTTTAAGAACGATTCCTCCCACTGCATGACTTATGATAGCAAAAAATGTATATAAATGTTTAAGATATCTAGCTTCATATACAATTTGACAAGAAAAAATGTTATGGCGTTTCTTACAATACTTGTACTTTCATCCTACGCGATTCTTGTTATACCAAGATAAATTTTAGTATTACTAGTTGGCGTGACAGTATGTCAATTTTTCATCTACAAGTTAATAAAAGCTGAATCTTGCAATCAAGCCATTCATCGAACATTTAAAGAAATTGAAATTTCACTTTTAAAGAGGACAAAAGCCATCAGGTAAAGGAACATAATTAGTTTTTATAATTTCTTCCTCTTTTTGATATTGATGTTAATAATAATAATAATAATAATAATAACAACAACAACTAGCTTGACTTTCTTGCACTTGCCATAACAGAAAAAACCAATACTTTGTGACTTGAAGTTTTTTACTTCTTAATAGAACTTTTCAGTTTTTTTTTTTTTTTTAAATTTTATTTTTAATGAAGGGTTTACAGATGCAGCCGTGAATGACGGACGAATTGGGCTGGGAGGCGTCATCTGTGACCGAGATGGCGCACTTGTGAGGGCTTTTGCTTTCCATGCAGCGGGAGAATTTAGTGTGGCAGTGGCAGAGGCGTTGGCACTTCGTTATGGGCTAAAGTTGGTGCCTGCATGGGGTTTCCAAGTCCAAGAAGCCAATATTGATGCTCAGTTAGTAGTCCTTTTATGACGTCTAATGAACATCATTTTATATAGTCCACTGCACATGTGGTAGGTGTCTTCCGATCTCTAATAGACACCATCCCCCAATGTGTCTAATAGACACCTGTCACGTGTACAGTGGACTCTATGAAATATTATCCATTAGACTATAGAATATGTGGCTCAGTAAGTGATTCGACAACTTCAATCGCTCAGTGGCATGGAGGAAGATGCTTTTATTTTTTAATGATATAATCTGTTATTGTTACGTTTCATCTTGTGGTCTTATTAAGTATATTCCTAGAATGAATAATAGGCTAGCTCATACGATGACTTCTTTTGCCCTATGCAATGCGGCCGAGAACCACTGGATTGATTGTATGCCTTCTTTCTCGGTTCCTGGTCTAGGGAAGGCTGAGTTTAATGGAGTAATTAATTTCTTTTCAAAAAAAAAAAAAAAAAAAAGAAAGAGGAAAAAGAGAGAACTTTTGATTAATCATTCTCCATGACAAAAATGGTTTTCCAAGGAAATTGGTCTATCCAGCCAGTGCATAGTCTATGTAAATTCTAGCTTGGATTTAATGGGCCCGTTAGCTTAGGCCTAAATCCATATTGAACAATACACAGAATTTTCTAGGGAAGAGTTTTCGTTCTGAAATTCGAGAACTGTTGTTTATTTATTCAACTTTAGTACTTTGAGAACACCAAGTTCGATACTTCAAATTAGTGGAAAGCTGACAAGTATAGAAGATATAGTAAATTGGTTAATTAGTACTTATATATCCACTTATCTTATTTTTTCTATCCTAAGTTGTACTAGGAGTACTCCCAAAAATTCTAAGATGGATCCATGAGCTCTTAGGTTGAGGATTTAACTCATATTAGGGGACGTGATTCTCACTAGAAAATTTCCAAAACTGATAAAATCTACAAAACCGGACAGAATCCTTTCAAAGTGAACAAAATCGTATTTGTTGACATAACAATACATCAACAATAAAACGTACATTTTGATGTTGACATGTTTTTTTAAGACAATGATTTTATTCTCTTTGAGGATCATACTCTTGGGGTCCCAAGAGTTACCTTTAAAAACCATAAAGCTCGTGGGGCTGAGATTCAGGAATTACAAAATCTTGAGAGGTCCTGGGAGCGTGGTCGTCAAAGAGGAAAAAATCGTTAAGTTAAACGTCATCTTAAAAAGACACATCAACATAAAATCGTGCATTTTATTGTTAACGCATGATTACGTCGACAACTACGATTTTATCCTTTTTAAAGTCCACGTGTCAACATTTCCAATTCCTCGGAGTACCGAAATTTCCTTCCTAATTATGACCACCAATAATATTCATTATAGATAGGTTACATTATTATTATTACTATTACTAAAATTCTCGCTCATGTATTGCACGGAGAGAACAACAGCAATAAGAAAATTCAATATTAACATGTACTTAGTCTCAATACTAAATGTAATAAAAGTATTATGCAACTGAATTAGCAGTCACACTTAATTCTGACTTAATACTATCCAATATAGTATATTAATGGTGTCATATGATGTATTAGGGTACACTACATGTGAAATCACAATAGATCATTTAGTGTTATATACTTGGCGTTAAATCATTTTTAAAATAAAATAACAATGCTACTATTTAAAAAAAACTAATATAAAAATACTTGTCTAATCAAATTAACAACCAATTATATTACGCCCATTTGTGTAGCAAATTAAGGTTTTAAAAGGAACACAAAATAGAGAAAAAAGTTAATATTAGCTCCTAATTAGAATAAATTTCAATGAAATTTATTTGTTATAAATTTCTTTAAGAGAGAGATTCTTAATTATATAAAAAATCATCCGTTATTTTTTAAGGAGAAAAGTCCATCAAAGTTATTTCAATATTTAAGTTATTTTATCAGAAAGTAGGGAAAAATTAAAAACAACGTAAAACGGATTTAATTGTTATCCAGTACAATCTGAATAAAACTGATAGTTGTCTAAAGAGATTCATGTGAATTTATTTAACAAGATATTCTTCATTATAAAAAAAAGTAGGGAAAAAATTTTTAAAAAATTAATTGTTATCTAATACAATCAGAATAAAACTCAT
The DNA here is from genome assembly GCA_963692815.1 of Nyctanthes arbor-tristis. Taxonomy (NCBI): domain Eukaryota; kingdom Viridiplantae; phylum Streptophyta; class Magnoliopsida; order Lamiales; family Oleaceae; genus Nyctanthes; species Nyctanthes arbor-tristis. The sequence continues at coordinate 11,385 of CAVNYN010205462.1, read as the reverse complement.
AATTATCCAAAGAGATTCGTATGAATTTTTTCTCTAAAGAGATATTCTTAATTATCTAAAAAATGGATAATTAAATAAAAACATAAAGTAGTGAAAAAATTACAAAAATGTAAAGCAAACTCAATTGTTATTCAATCGTCAAATAATATAAAACTTTTAATATTTATTAAAATGGATTCTTAATTATCTAAACAATGGATAATAAAATAAATAGAGAAAGTAAGTGTGAAATAGATTTTTAATTATTCAAATTAGAGAAAGTAGAGAAGAAATAAAAAAAAACGTAAACGAATTTATAAAACGCCAAACAATTGATGGGAAATTACAACGCCAGAAAACTTCTCTTATTAGTAATATATAGATTATTATTATTATTATTGTTATTATTCCACTTAAATGGAGCTCTAGTGCATTTGCATTTGCCAATGAGGCCTTAACACATTTGATTAGGGGGCTAAGGTTGAGGCCTTAGGACGTAGAGGTCTCAAGTTCGATTCCCTGATATGGGGGTTTGTCTATATTTTATATGTAATTTATAGTCTCTTGTATATGAGTTTGATTTCTTTAGTGTTGATTTATGTACGCTCTTATATAGGAGTTTGATTTCTTTATTGTTGATTTCTGTACGCTATGTTTTAGAAGGATATATATCTATATACACTTATAACGTCATGATATAAATTGTAATTGTACTTAAAAAAAAAGTGCATTTGCATTTTATTGGCATTGTCATTTAATGTCAATGCATGGCTAAATAAATTGATGACGATTGCTATTGATTAGGCCTGGAGGTTCAGGTTTCGGGTTCAGGTATTACACTGATCAAACTCAGACCAAATATTTCGGTTCGGTTTTGAGCTCGGGTTCGGTCTTAAAAATGGTAAGCCCGTTCGGGTTCGGTCTCGGTTCGAATTCGAGTAACACTTCGGGTTTTGTTCGGGTTTTTCAGGTATCTAACGCATATTATATAAACGCATAAATTGAAAAAGGAAACACTTAAATGGATAAGAAGAACAAAAAATTTGAAGCATATATAATTCAAATCTAGAGTTTTGTTTTGTGTGTGCGAAGGAGATGAGTGTAGTGAAAATATGATTGTAAAATAAAGGAGATGATTTTGTGGTTTGTGAGAATTAATTAGAAATTTGAATTTGAAAATTTTGAGAGTAAAAAAAATGTTCGGATATTTTCGGGCTTTTCGAGTTTTAACTCATGCCCAAAACCTATCCAAACACATTTGATTTCGGGTTCGGGTACCCGCTTGGACATAATTTTTATTCACTACCCGTTCAGGTTCGGGTATATTCGGGTCGGGTTCGAGTAACCTGTTTGAGCTCGGGTTTTTTGCTCAGGACTACTATTGATCATAAATAACATTACTCTTTGGGTAATATTAGTTCCTTAGAAAAAATCGGCTACATTGGTTCCTTAGAAACCAATACTTATGAGAACCAACATTAGTTCTTTAAAAAAGTCGCACCCTACAACCATGACGATCCGCCTCTAATTGGTAATTCAAAGATCGGACGGTGTTCGAAACATGTGAGAAATGAAATGATATTTGTTACAAATCAACTACATGGTATTGATATTTCACATATTGGCAAATTTCCTTCCCCCACTCTTCCTTTGCATTCCGAAAAATCAATCTAAACTATCACAATTTTCATAAATAAATTGAATAATGGAAAATTTTGAATCCAAGTTTTCTACTTCAAATTGGTATTTTGTAACCCCTTCAGAAAAAAAAAAATGTATTTTGTAGGGATTATTTTAAATATATCCAACATTGACAGAAATCAAATAATACTATAATTTTCCTTGTTGACGGGACTATGATTTTCTGTTTTTGTTTTTATTTATTATTACTATCTAATCTCTTTACCATCATATAATACAAGTCCAAAAACAATGAAACGACACGACGTTAACAGCACTAAGTAAAGCTCTTTTAGTCAAGTCTTCAAGTTGACTTGTGAATAATTAGCAGTAAATAATTTATTACAATAAACACCAAATAAAATATGGACACACCAAATAGCACTGTTCCAATGTCGGCTTTATTATGGATTTTGACATATGTTCCACACGCCTTATGTTTATCACTACAGTTTTTATATCCAGGGTCGGTTTGACAATTAGTTATAGTTGGTCTTCATTATCAATGTGGATCGTTTCGAGAAAATTATATTAGAAACAAAAGATATGTATGTTAAAAAATATTACTTTAATCATATATAAATATATATAGTTTTATATCCAAACAAGTGAGTTTGTGACTGAATTAAATGAAGAAAATTCTAGTAATCTAAGAACATTGAATTCAATATTCTAAGCAAAAGAGGACTGTTAAGTAGATTTAAGAGCCCCAATATATTATTTAAAATGAGATCATGTATATATTTGTCTTGTTTCTATTTACTTCAGTACTTTTGAAATATTTGAATTTTTTCTGAATTACATAGCATGAAATTAATAAAAAAAAAAACCTCATGTAATTTTTTAAATAGAGTTAAAATTGATAACGGTGTTCATGAAGTCATAGGAGAGATCGGAAGAGCACACGTCTGAACCACTAGGCTACAATATGGTCCAATATATGGACCACATTTTGATGTCTTCTATTGCTAAGTCCGATTTATCAACTATTTGAGAGACTTTTTTTTCTTCGATTGTTGCTTTGCTTTATGTTATTTCAAAGTAGGTGTTTCAAATTCCACCACTCGGATATATATTTACGTGGGACGGTAGTGTAGCCGACAATTCAACTCATAGATGTTGTATTTACGCTAGGGACAACTCGATTTGGCGCCATAAAAACAACTATCAGTTTGATCATCTTCCATAGAATCTGAGTGCACGGCCTTCACATGTTACATCATATGCATTGCGTGTTACACAAATTTAATCAGAATATACTTTCGTGATGAATGATAACTTTAATGTTCTAGATGCTCTTGCTAAAACCCACGTGATAGATCAATGTAACAATCTTTGAATCAAGCTACACATGATCAGTCACGCCCCGTCAATTTTATCACTTATTATTATTATTTATACTCAAAAACGGAAGCTTTTTCATTTTTTTATGCAATTTGAGGGGACGAGACTTACAAAAACTACTTTTATACAACTTTATTTAGCCTTAGAAAATGTTAAATAACACAACACATTATGTTGGTAAGCGTTTTATTTATTATCAAATCAAACTACGGAAAGACCAAGCTTTTACATAGGTATACTTATTTATACAAAAGTTGTTACACTCGTATATTGGTTTGGATATATTTTTATAACCAAAATATAGCTTCCCTTCTACATGTAAAATCCTCTTCCATCCGCGGGCATGCTTCGGTTCTTGGCTTGTTTGGCCATTTTCTTACCTCCGATTATCTACAAAATAGTGGAAAATAAAGATATGAGTACAACGTACTCAGTGAGTAATAAAATACTTCGATTCAACTTTCATTTGAGAAAACTGCTCTTTCAATATAATCTTCAGATGCACAAAGCCTTTAACGGAAGGGCCCTATCACTAGTTAAACTACTACCCGTAGTGTGCGCACGATTGACCAAGATCACACAGCAAGGCCACAAAGTTTCAGATTGGCCAAGACCACACAGCAAGGCCACAGATTATCACATAGCCAGAATGACCAAGATCATATAGTAAGGTCATGTTTCACAGAGTAATTCAGAGAGGGTAGAGCATTAACTAGCGATACAAATGCAGTAAACCAATCATTCTTTTCATGATAATGCATCAAGAATTCAAGCATATCTTTATGAAAATATAACGAACAAAAGAAAGGGAATCAAAGTACCGTTACTCACCTCAAATATTCCACGTGAAAAGGTTCTTTTAAAACTTTGATATTCCTTAATTAAAGCTATTTTTAAGTTATGATCTATTTATATTAGGTTAAGAGCCTTTTTCAAGTGAGAAGTATGTGTTTTAGTGGGTTTCTATAGGTGTTTCTCTACCATCCACAATGTTGGATGAATTTTAGGAGTTTGGGGAAGAAATTAGATTACTTGAGGGCTTTGAAAAGATTGAGGACCCCTTGGTCCTTTTTATAATAGTTGAGGCTTAATTGTTTTTAATAAATTTTGAGTTCCGCTAATCATATCTTGACACGTGGCGCAACATATGCCGCACACTTGGCGAAAATTGTCTGGAAAGTCTTTATGCTTTGTCTCACCTTCAATTAAACCATCAAACTTTGATTTATGTCAATTAAGTCACTATACTTTAGTTTATGTTAATTAGGAACTAAATTATTTCTTTAGCATCAATTGGGTAACCATCTTTTAATTTTCACGAAATCCTACAATAATATTCAAGTAATTATTTTAAAACAACAGTTTCGTTGCTTACCTTAATTTGTAGAAATTTCCAAGATGTTACATGATCGATCCCTTCCCATTAAGGTGAGGGAGAGTGTTGGTCGCCGTGTTGTAAGCTAGAGTTTTGGTGCTGATACCTTTTGACCATGTAGAAAACGGGACTTCAAAGCCCTTCAATTGATTTGCCCATTTTCTACTTTCTCGCAAAATTGCGTCAGTAAGTGGGGGAAAAGGACCAATTCATATAAAATCTCGAACTCATATTTTGCACCTTTGGGTCGAGCCATTGAGGTCCACAATAGTCGTTGCCTTGTTGGATGCAACGGGCGTCCTCGGGCTATTAAGGTTGAGCGGGGACCAAAGTGTGGCGGGAATGAAGTTCTTATTTTCTATTTTACCTCTTTTTATTCAGTCCTTTTAAGGAGTGCAAATCTCTCTTTTATGAAGTGAAAAAGTGTCACATGGCTCTTTGTTATTAATAAATTAAGAGGCGGGTTTTCTAATCCCCCAATAATAAAAGACTTTGTGGTACTTTTTCACTCTATAAAAGGGAGGTTAACTCTCTTTTAAATTTTTCCTTTTTGTTTGTCTGTAACAAAGTTTGTAATGATCTTTAAAATGACGACAAATTTTATATGTATATACATATATTGAAAACTACGTCATTCTAAAATAATAATAATAATATATAATCTATACCAGTCGAAAATAATTAAAATCATAAAAAACTAAAAAAGTGATTGAAAGAAAATCAAGTACAACTTTCTTCCATGTCAGTAGAGTAACGTGTCAAATTGGTTAACCTAAAATTTCTAAAGTTTCAAACTACGTGGCCTCTATGAATATAATGCAACCATTGAAATCGAGAAAGACCTTTCGAGTCAAGCTTATCCTGGTGCTAACAAGTAACAGCCTTTAATTAATTTTTTGTCCTTATTAATGATTATTAAGATTGTGACTCCAACTATTTCTTATCTGCTAAGAATTCTACGCCCACTGTATTTTTATTAAGAGTGGTGCTATTTAAATAAAAAAGATATAAATACTTAAATAAAATTGACATATAATTTGATCTTATTTTTAAAAATATCATATCATTTTTTTTATCAATAGTTATCAAATGGGCTATATTTTTATTTTGTCACACTTTTTGTCTATTTATTTGTCTAAATAGAATTATTTTTTTATTAATTAAATGAAAATGATTGAGCACTAGTTACTGGACTTGATAAGGTGTCAACTATATATGCTCCATCATTTTCCATAGATTAATAAAAAATAAAAGAAAAAGGAAAAAAATTGCCAACAAAATCAAATTATGTATAGGGAAAGGGGGAGAAAGCTATTTGGGGGGGAGGGGGGTAAAAGAGGGGCTAAATTTAGCCCATCTTTTACATTTTCCCCCAACTTCATTCCTTAAAATAATATATAATAAATTTTAAAAAATTAATATTATGTAAAAAAAATTGAATATAAATTGTATGACAAAAAAATAATGATAAAATAATGTGTAAAAAAATTTTAAAAAATAAACAAAATCTTTTAATATGTTTTCCCCTCAGTTTTTCATCTACACATTATTTGAAAATAGGTTTTTTCCCTTCGTTTTTTCTTTTTGACTTTTTTCCCCTTGATTTTTTTCCTCCAACATTAATCTTGCTCTTAGTAGTGGAGCACATCAATTGCTGACACCTTTTAACGCTAAGTTGTTAGCGTTAGATTAGAAGCTTTTAATATATAAAGTACTAATTTTCTCATTTAAAAAAAATTTATCTTAGTTAATTTCTTGATGAAAAAAAAGGTTCTTTGTGGCTGTTTTTAATATAGCCTTTTGTCCGAGCGAGAATTTTTTTTTTTTAAATGTGTAGTGGAAAACCAAAAAGAGAGATTATTACAAGGATGAAAAAAAAATGTAAAGAAAAATTAATATTTTTTAATCCCAAAGAATAAAAGTGCTGAAATTTTTTTCATAAAAATACCTGTAAATATTTATGATCACACTTTTGAGAGATGCCGTTATGACACCACCTCATGTCTCATGCAGGTGTATGGATACAAACTTCAATGGGAGATGTCATATAATGATACCTCTTGAAAATGATAAACAAAAAATTTCGTTCAGATCACATAAACAATTGCAAGGCAAGAGACCAAGTATTTAAAATACACGAGACTGTTAGTGCCTTGTGATATCTTTAATTAGGGTTTTGACTATTTTTTTTGAAAACAAGAAAAATAATTTAACCTAATTTTTTGAAATAATTTTTTTAACCTAATTTACACTAAAAATATAAATAGAAAATGGATTCAAAACTGAAAATTCAAACACGAAAAGAATCTGCCCTGAAGATTCCGGGGCTGAAAACGAACTGCACTTTGAAGAGACTAATAATTATTAGGAAAAAATTAATAAATTGACTGTGTGATGGTGACATATAATAAGTCCAAGAAACCATACATGTTGCATTAATAAGAAAATCAAAATTTAAAGATAGATATTTTATTCGAGTGGTGTTATTTAAATAAAAAGATATAAAAAAATTGAATAAAATTAACATATGATAAGTTGTATTTTTCAACACATCACGTCACTTTTAAATTAACGTTAATCACATAAGCTACATGTTTATTTTGTCAATTTCTTGCTTATAATTTTATCCAAAATAAAATTATTCTATTCACAGGCTATAAGTCGCTATACATGCACACAAAAGTGTATATTAATTATACATTCTATGGTGTCCTTTAGATACTATGTTATGGTGTCCAAAAGACGGTGTGTCAACACACCATTAGGTGTATTGGGTGATGAGCTCCACAACACACCTAATAATATGTTATTATACAGTCTTTTAGATACTATAAATAGTATCTAAAAGACACTATAGAAAGACAGTATATTAATTGAATGTGGAGGCACTTGTATATTATCAAACTTTTCTAGCGGCAAATATTAAAGAAAGCGTGTCAAAATTGTAAGCCTAATTTCTAACGTTTCAAACTACGTGTTCCATTCATCAATATTTATAGGTCCTATTGACACCCATAATCCATTAGTAAAAATAGAGTCTTCTTATTCTAAAGCCAACTGATTGGCCCCGGTAATATAGATATAAATTTACTATAGAGATAGAAAAGACTCATAATAAAGAGATAAATCATTTACATAGTGGAAATCTAACAAAAGCGACCCCCTTGTTGGTGAGGCCGCTTTTGTTATATTTCTGTCACGTAAGCGGTAAGACTTTTTATTAGGAAATAGATAAGGCTCCTTAACCGGACTGATATAGATACAGATCCAATAAACCCAATTACCGACTTGTATTAATTAATAGAAAGAATATGATTTGGGTCCCTGGTTAGCTCCTTATGAAGCGGACCGGTTGATTCTAATAAGAGGTATTTGTATACATAGAACAATATGATTGCTGGTGTTCAAAAAAATTGGCATAATTTTTGTATATGTAGTTTATTTTCAATCCATAATACCAATTTTTGTGACAACTCGATGAGACGGATTGAACCAGTTCTTTGTCATGATTAATATCATATTTTTCTCTAATTATGTTACGTCTTTTTATTTTGTGTCATTGTCCTCATGTCTTTAGTTTCTCAATTTTCAACCTAAGAAAAAGTATAGATGACCCAAAAGTATCGGTATTTTGTGACATGTGGTTAATATGTCAGAAAAAAACAGTAATATTGTAAGAAAGAAAAAATTAATACTAGTTGGGGAAACAAACGACAAGTTATAAATTGATTTTTATAAATCTAAGTACTAACAGGAAACGCGCCAAAGTTCAACGATGATTTAGTAACTTAAATGGTAAGTTTAGTGACTAATTAGTAACACATTAAAATTTAATGATGAATTAATAACTTAAAGGTAAGTTTAGTGACAATCAATAACAACTTAAATAGTTCAATGACCATATAAGTATTTCATTTGTCATGTGGCAGAGCTGTTAAGTCACGTTACTTTACCGTTAAGCCACATTATCTCTTCCGTTAAATTTAACTAACAGACTCCGTCTTACTGATGGATGAGCAACACTCTTATAGGTTCAATGATGAATGAGCAACACTTTTGAAGAGTAACACATTTATAAGTTTAATGAGTAATGAGCAACAAGTTGAAGTTTAGTGATAATTTAAAAATAAAAGAGTAAGTTGAGTAATCAAAATGATATTTAACTAAAAAAAAAACCGTGAAATTATAGGAATGCTTTCAATTATAGTCTGATTAAATATGTGGGTATTATATGGACTATTATTTTATTTCATTTCATGTTATTGTTTTGATTAATTTACTTAAGTTGGGCCCCACAAGGTCTAAATTCAAGTCCTGTAATAAATATTACTTTTGCAAAACATTCTTACCACGTGCCATGACCCAAGACCAAAATTTTGGAATTCCAATTTCTTTCTTTGTTTTCTCCAACCAATTACATCTCGATATCGAACGTGCATGACTAGACACGATAAAATCAATTAAAATAATAGAAATCAAATTGTTTAGTCGACTTTAACAAACATATATTCGATGAATATAGACAAATTTTGTTTAGATTCGAAACATAAATGTTCAACAAACACTAACTCACTTCTAGGGTTTGTTTTACTACATTTCCTTTTGGTCTATAGAGTAGTCTTCATGTATTCTCTCAAAAATCATAGGGAGAGGAGTACTCCCTGACGTGTAAGCCCTTGATGGGGGACAATACATGTCAGGGAGTACTCTCCGGCTAGGGAGTGTACTCCTTTCCTTAAAAGCACTCTATATTCTTTCTCAAAGGAATTTTCAGCCCAATTCCACGGGCATCATATTCATGTATCAAGAGAATTTTCCATAGGCAATAAGTTGAAATATCAATAGATTTGTTCTAAGGATGCTTCACTTTTTATTTGTTTTTCCAAGTCGAGTATACGTGAGTAGTAGAAAAGATAACAACATAACTTTAATTTGTTTATGAATTCGTAAACTTAAAGAACAATGGAGATATGCGCTTGCGAGAGTATACGTTGGTTATATTTTATATGACATCATTTAAATTTAAACAAGATAACAATGGGATTAGATATGATTACTTGGTGGAACCAAAGTAATTCAATTATAGCAAGAAAAGATTCTACTACTCCACCTGAAATTTTGCAAGTATAATGATATGTATTATATGACCTAAAATGGTAGAGTCATACCTCATGAGTAAATTTTTCTTTCTTTTTCTTATTCCTTTAGATCATTACCCATACTTTTACCATAAAACTTAGCAAGATATAGATAATTGTGTGCTTAGCGTTGAAAATGGTGGATCAATCAAGAAAACAAAAAAAGGTTTGGTAAAAGTCATTGTCCAAGATAAATTTTGCACTTTGATATTAATGTTCAGATGTTGATCCTTATATTATTACAAAACAATCTATAATTTTTGTCACTGAAAGGGTATATACTCTGAGCTAAAACTTTAATGGATGATACCAAAACTTATATATTCCTTAAAGATGAACATAGGATTCCCTTCTCAAAAGGAGCCAAATTTGACACGTTTTTGTAGCTCATTGCATTTGATTCTGTTTTTATTATTTCATTCTTTCTTGCCTTATTTGAAATCGATATGGTCTTGAGTATAAAATATGGCCTTCAATATAAAATTCGATACGAAGTTTTCATTCATAAAAGTTTACAGCCAAGAAACCATTGAACGTAGACAAGTACATACACGTGCAACATCTTTTGTGGGCCAATATATCCATCGAACAAACCTCGAATAATATGTTTGACACCTTAGACGTAATAAACAAATTTTGATTATTTTATTTTGAGATTGAAAAATTTATCGAACCCTCTCTTTTTAACATGTTATCTTAACGTGTAAAATACGCGTGGTTGCGATGAAATAGTAAGCTCTTAAGCAGTGCCAAGTAGCACAAGTGCACTAAGAGTGATAGACACAAAATAGACCATTTAAAAAAGACATTAAAAAGGATTGGTCAATATAGGAGTTCAACCCCTAAATATAATACGCATGTTCTTCTCTTGTTCCTTTCAAAGGTGGGCTTGACTTGACTTTTATTAACATTTTTCAATCTTCACGATTTCTAACACCTTGTTTTTTCTTTTTCTTTTTTTTTTCTCTTTCTTCACTGTCAAAAAAAAAAAAAAATCTCAAAAAAAAGTTTTATTTCACGACGAGGTGAGTCTTCCGTCTTTCTACCTGATCATCAATCGATATTATAAGTATCTCCTTTTACTTTTTATCATACTGTAACTATTTTCATACTAAGTGATAATATCTGTTAGAGTACATGTTATATACCATAATGGGTGACGGTTCCCATTCTACTTACATTTTAGTCAAATCTTTTTTGCGTTTTTACCGTACCTAATAGACCCGACAAGTTTCGAATCAACACCGACGAGGATTTTACTTTTCTTGCAACCCACCAACCAAGCTATATTGATGTATTCAATATTATTATAAATAAATGCCAGCCAAGAGACTACCAGTTTACAACTCTCAAGTGGATTTATTCTCTTCTTCTCTTCATCTTCGTATGTACCTTCCTACAACCTGCGGATCTGCTAAGAGTTTTCTTTATATATAATCTGTAACTCATCTTCTCTGCTGCGAAGACTAGAGTTTCTATTCCTGAAGAAAGTCAAGAACCTGGCTATGGAGTTCACTAGTAATTTGCTTGATACTTCATTGAATCTTAATGCCAAGCCTCTGAAAATCTTCGATGAGGCCCCGGTACTGGTATGTGAACTGTGAAGTGTTAAGAATGACATAGCCGAGTGTTCAGGTTTTTGATGTAAAACTAATAAACATCGAAGCGGCTAAGCTTGGATTTTTCTCTGTTTTTCCAGAAACAAGAAGTGCAGGAAAGTGATTTCATTGGGTTGGGAAGAAATGTAACAGTAACTGAAGAGGTCAGTGATTCTAATGTTCTTACTGTATTTTCTTAGTCGAAAACAGATTATAAAACGAAAGCTCCATGCTAAGTAGCGTTTTTTTGGGGGGGGGGGGGGGGGGGGGG